>JAUJYV010000091.1:0-111701 GCA_033995625.1 Ophyiulus pilosus
CATGCGCAGAACTACTCGCGCATGCGCCATACTGCTATGTACAGGGTTTTCTCATGTACAGGATTTTTATCGTTACAGCGCTATCAACATGGAATCTTCCGTTCACTTCAATAATTCGCAATGCATTATCCTCAAAATTAAAGCTCTAAATCTTTAAAACAACTAAACTAAAGAATTATAAATTTTGCACAGGTTAACATCAGCTTGTATGGTTTATTATTTTGTTAAATTGGAGCCGACATTTACTGCAGCACCATAATTCTGATCCCATATTTTAGAGTCTTCTAACATGGCGTACGTGGAACGAACCAACTCCACTGAAACGGAATCAGAGGTAAATTTCAATGGCATTTTTAAACTTTTCAAGTAAAATGTCGTATGGCATGCAAGTTAATCTAAACTACATCACAACGGTCATGTTTGCCCATGATTTTTAGTACGAGAACACCGATTCTATCGATTTCTTTATAGACAATATTTTGACAGCTGTTCCGGCCCCTGCATGCATATCTTTTAATTCTCACATTTTTATTTAGTTTTATCAAGAATATGAAGGACGTTTGGAAGGAGAAATAGCAGTGCCAATCACTACATCTACGAGCAATGAGTCGGAAGGAATTTACAATACTTTGGATGAGCCAATAAAAGTTACCATTGTAAGATCGAGCGATGAATTTATGTAGTATGTCTCACGCCCACTGATAGTAGAGAGTTTGAGCCAGTTAACGAAACAATAACGATAACGAGAAACAGCGCGGGCGGCCCGGAATGTCATTGGAATGCCATGCTTAGCATAGGGTAGTCCTTGACATTCTGTGCCGCCCGCGCTGTTTCTTGTTATCGTTACCGTTATCGTTTGCTAGCTCAAACTCTCTAATGTGACCTTCCTCATTTGTAAATACACGTATTTCGATTCAATATTCTTAAAAATATATTTATTCATAAGGTTGCATTTTTTGTAATTGATTTTATCTTTTTATGTTCTAGTTACGAGATCTAAAAGCTGTTGGTGTAAAATTCTGGCATGTCTTATATCCCAAACAAAAGAAAACTCTACTAAAAGATTGTGAGTAATTCTTCGTTTTCAAGATTTGTGTGAATGAAACAACAACAAAAATCTTAAATAACCAATGCACGAGTTTTTAACAATCAAATCTAAATATTTCAACTGTGTTGTTACCTAAATTTACTTAATGATCTTACAATAAATCATTTCTATTTTCAGGGGACCTTTGGGGACCTTTAATCCTCTGTGTGTTCTTAGCAATGTGCGTTTCGTGTTGCCAAACAACGATGAGTATATGTGCAATACCTTAGCCTTAGTGTTTGTCTAAATTATTAGATCTCAAATTTAAACTTGTAGGATGCTACAAGATACGGACCCGAAAGGCAACATCGAAGAGGGTGGACTAGAATTTGCTGAGGTTTTTGTGGTCGTATGGCTGGGTGCTATCGTTGTCACTGTCAATTCCAAATTACTTGGTGGAACGATGTAAATGTTCTGCATACGTAGTTCTCAAATTTATTAGCTTTTGGGCTATTTCACACATGTGATGTAGAGAAATCATCTAAATTTGTGCATTTTACAATATTTTCAGATCGTTTTTTCAAAGCGTTTGCGTGTTGGGCTATTGCTTATTACCACCTTCACTCGCTCTCATCATTTGCAGACTTGTGCTTCTAGCAGCCAGCCAAACTCTTCTGCTGTTTTTCATTAGATTCGCTGTCACCTTTGTTGGTTTCACTTGGGCAACATTTGGTAAGAATGATATGATTTACATAATTTTTTCTTGAAGTTGGAAATAAAATGTGACTAAATACCGTGTTATTGTCACAACTATTTTTTTGTTTCTTAATGCATCCTTGCGAATAAATTCCAAATGTATTTCATCCCCACTTTAATCCACAATTTTGTGTTTTTCATTTTTTTCCCAGCTGCAATGATGTTTTTGGGTGATAGTCAACCGCCTAACAAGAAAGCACTAGCCACATATCCTATATTTCTGTTCTACTTCATCATCAGTTGGATGATTATATCGCATTCTTCCAGCGCACCAACTTAACCCAACACACAATTTGCGAATTATGTGATCTGAGCGTTTTAGCCAGCCAGTCAAAGCGAGCGAAAAGTCCGGAAAGTTGGAAACTCGACACCTATGTTACTTATAATCTTACCGATATAAGCATTCCAAACGGATATCAATGTGGGGAATAATATCACCAGCGTGAAAGATTTGGGGAAAAGTACGTTTCAACTAATTATCATTATTGTTATTATTGTTTTTTGATGCACACCTTGCTTTCCGGAATACTGAACTTTTCCGTGCCATTTTATTTCGTTTACAATCTTGCATTACTGTACATAAATTGATACGTTATATTATAATAAACGAATATCTGGCAAATTATAATTAATTTTGTTTTGCTGTACAGCTATTATTTTTTTAGCGATTCATCTCACATCTGTGAAATATTTGTTTCCAAACGTGATTTTCAGTTTTCCTGGTGTGATTTGTATCCGAATCCACCGTGAATTCGTGGAGCTTCAGCTAGAAGCTCATTCATTGCTTGTTTGCTGATCAATAACTGAATTTCTACAGGGTGAAGCCAAACTTGTATAGTAAAGGAAACTGTTTTATAATTTTCCAAAGTGGATTTACCATGATCATAAAATCTTAACACTGAAACAAAAACTGTTGTATAAATCCACTGGTTTTTTACTTTATCGGTTTTTAGCGCGTGTAGATATTAGCTTCCCCAATCAAATTTTTCCCATAAACTTTGTGCTGTTTTGATAGAATATTATACACACTTTGGGATTTTTTAAGGGTGTTTGGTCAACATTTTTAAAATTACCCCAAATAAAACAATTATTTTTCCTAGTCAAAATTGATTTTCACCCATGCCAAAATAAGATTTCTTGACAAAACAAATGGAAAAAGCATCATAATGGTCCAAAAGTATGGCTGGATTAGCCAAGAAGGGCCTCTTAAGGTTTATGGTTTCTGGGCGGAAAATTCATCTGATATGAAATATACACTGTAGGGTTGAATCTAGGTTATTAGTAAACTTCAAATAAACATTAACTTTTCCAGTTTTTATATTGATCGCTACAACAAGTGTGACGACAATACGTTCATTTCTTTTGACAATATATCTTATTTTTTGCAAGGAAGTCCAATTGATTTGTTGTTGTTGTTGGTGGTGGTTGGGGTTTAAGGGCCCAAAGGCGACTAAAGCTAAAAAGGGCCCAACCGGTTGCAAGTTGATCCTGTAGCCGGTCTACAGGGCCAACAGAGTTAGATTCAGATGACATAGATGAAGATAGACTGACCAGTTCCGAAGAACGCCTTAAGTTAGCCCTTACTGGTGGCCCAGCCTAATTATCACAGGACAACAAAAATATTAGATCCAATTTATTTCCTCGTTAAGGAATCCTTTCCAGAACTCCCGTACAGGAAGAGCAGAAGGTAAAAATTTGCGTAAAGTTTTAATGTTTTTTTGTAGCGTGAAAACGATATCTTAGTTTTCTGATTTGGAACCCCTTTACAGATAAAACAATTTACTAAGAAAGAATTTGTAGCTAAATTCTTAATACGTTTTGAAAAGTTTCAATACAAAATTTCTCGTCAGGCATTTTAAAAAAAAAACTGCTCTAAATAAACTGCTTCAAATTACGTTTTGTTTAAAAATCTCGTTTTTATATAAAAATGGAAAAGGTGGTGCATTGTCTGTATTTCCACTAGCTTCATCTGATTGATTAGTCAATTCGGATAATTCTATCGTTCCTCATTTTCCCTTTGACATAAATACTAGTTTTTTACCAATTTTCCTAAGGTTATCATCATAGACTACCGATGATAGAACATCTCTAAAAATCGTTTGACCATCTGTAGATATCGTATCAAAATTCAAGATTTGTGTCGTTTTAGATATGGCATTTGGTGAACCTTTCCCTCTTCACTTTCTAAGTGAATACGATGTAGTCATTTCCAGAGAAACCCAACTGTTCGTTATCACCGGCATCTCATTATGCTAAATCCCTGACAGAAGCTTTTTTTTGCTTCCCATTTTAAATCCACTAAGAAATCGATTGCAATTGCACCGCATTCGGGTGATTCGTCCACGGATGCAACTTCTCTTATTATTATTCACCGTGTGAAAGCCCTTGGAAAAGGATGAGCTTCCAACTTATCTGAATATAAACTATTCTCCGCGGACCGAACAGGGTTTGGTCTCAATTATCCGAATTGACTAATCAATCAGATGAAGCTAGTGGAAAAATCAAGCCAAAGACATGAACTGCAGCGTTGGGAAAACAACAACAGAAAAACACAGATTTAAATAGATTAGATTGAAGCATTCGAGGGGTTGATGGGGAAAGATCTGAACACCCCACAAGAAGAATCCAACGGGGCAAAACCAACCGAAAATGTGACACCAATTTGGAAGAGTTTCAAATGGGAGTAAAAAAAACAAGAAATAAAACCTGACGAAAGGTAAAGGGTGGTGGCTTTTATGTAAATTACAGTAACGATCGAGATTAACATTTGAGAATATGGTGAACGATCGAGGTGAAATCAAAATGCTGACATTTAATCTTTATCTCCTAAAAACATATTCGAAAATGTGCTAAAATTCATCATTGATGTAGATGCGGATCCAGGTATTTTTCGGAGTTAGGTCCAAATCCTTCCAAAATCTTTCAAAATAGATGTCTACTGAATATTTTCAAAAATGTTTTCATCAACAATAAATTCTTAGCACATTTTGGCTACCATTTTTTACATATTTGAACAATATTACATCCATATACTAAGATTAATTTTAGAAAACTTTGTCACTAATAAATTTTTAGCACGCATACTAATGAGGTAAACTGGCCACAAATGCAAATTTTACCATAATTTATCTTTTTATATTAAGAATGCATTAATTATTTTGTTTTGATTAACGGTAGACTAATTTCAAAAAGAAAATCTATTGTATAATTTCTTTTTGGTTCTTTTTAAATAAGTTTTGAACAATTTTTAGAAATACTTTAAAAAGTAATCTTCAACTACAATTTTTTTAGTATTTTTAGTTTAGCTATCTTATGGGTTACTAAATTTAATGTTTTCGCATAAAAGTACACTAATTATAAAATGAAAATTATTCAATAGTTTCCTCATTTGGGATCTTTAAAAACAATCATTTATAATTCAGTTTAATAAGTTCCTGATAATTATTAAGAAAAAATATCACTCTATAGGCGAACTTTATTTTAAAAAAACTATGAAGCAGTTGATACATTTTTATTATGTTGAGAGAATATTTTTTTACATTAAATTAGACTACTTCTAGCTGACAAAATTAATTGTATGCATCATTTAGTGGTCCTATCCAGAAATTAGGGAAGTTTTACTTTCCTGTACAGATTTTGACATTTTTTAAAAAAATGTGGGCATAAATGACATTTATTATCTTGTGTTATGGGTAGCTAAAACATTCGTTAGATGAAAAATGAACACTATCTAAATATAATGGAAATTTGATACTAACGAGAAGCGATCAATACCAAAGTCATGTTGGTGATCATGATTTTAGCATAGTATTACTTCGCACTTTTTTTCTCGCTCTTAATACTGCCATGGGCGTGTAGTGATCGTGAATCTATTTTAAGTCATCTTTCAAATTCCTTAAGTGTGTGCGTATGAATTAAGGCAAAAAAAAGGATGATCGTTGATAGATGCAAAAACGCTTCTTAACATGTATGCGCCTATCTCACACAGATATATTCTCACAAGTTGAGCCTAAGATTCCCAATTCACAATCCGGATTTTTTTTTTTTTTTTTTGCATAATAAAGATCGATAAATCATGTTACCCACAGCAGCTATTATCCCCTGTATACAACACATATACAAAAAATAGCCTAGCCTACATGAATGATGAGAAAGCACTAGCCATTTTTTTTTCAACATACAAGATATCGACTATTGGCTCCACTTAAGCGATTCATACAAGCACGTTTTACTTAGAAAAGCTCTCGTCTTGACCACTCGTAGTCTGAGATTAAGCTTAGCTGAATTTGCATTTGAAACAACTTTGGCTTAAATATTGCGTTAGTAAGATGAAGAAAAAAAAATTGCTCGACAGTCCACAGACTTCAATATGAACAGATGACGAAGGAGAAAAAGCTGGCGAGAATTTTGAAATTTAGATTTGGTAAATAACCCCCACAAGTATTTCAGTTTGATCAATCTGTGATATTAAAATCTGCAGGGGACTTTTATATTTTTAATAAATGCCCTCAATGCTGGTTGTGATGAAGAAACATTGGTTTTTGATAGGAAAGCTAGTTAAATTGCAAATATAATCGAAATGAAAACAAGTGAAGCTGAAAGTGCATGTACGTATCATAAAACTTTCAATGCCAAAGTTTGCCCATGCATGACCATAAGTGCCAAATTTTTCCCATGTATGTATAGCCAGAAATGCCAGTTTTCCCATGTTCACCCATAAGTGTTCGTACATGTAACGTTTGTATGGCCATGTAAACTACGTTACACTGCATGATGCACACACTTCCTAACTTACATAGTATATTATGTGAAAACCTGAAGTCTGAGAATAGCCAATTATTGATAGATTCAAAAGTTTAATGGGGCACATTCCATTATACAGTATTCACATGCTCATATCGATAAAAACATCGTTACACCCATATCGATTTCCAAGTATTCAAAGGACGTTTTGTTTATTTTTGGAGATTAACTATAGAAATGTACATAATACAGTTTATCTATAAATGATGTTACATGATTTTGTTAATTTATTGAATTCCATTTTTTCCATTGATTCGCTACGAATCTAATACTATACATCTGCAACTCCCAATTATCAGGATATGGCTTAACAGGTTTGGGTAACATCAAGAGTAATATTGAAAATGAAAACAAAATATGAAACTTGTACAATGTACATTGTTGGAGTTTAGTCTGACATACAAAAGGAAAAAGAAGGGGACAGAATGAGGAACTTTCCCGGCATTTGTCCGGGAAACCTCGAAAACCAGTCAGAGATAGTCGACCCAGCCAGATTAGGTCTGCCAAGGATAATGCCATGCATACATGTAGAAATGTACCTTTATATTTGGCTACAATTCAACTAAGTGACCATATGAAGAAGACAGTGGTTTTACACCTTTTATTGATTCGTTTTAACACGAAATAGCAGGTAAGATTAATTAACTTCAACAGAAATATAGCATCTTCTAAGTTGAAGCTAAATACTGCCAAGACCAATACATGCAAGTAAATTGGAATTCCAAATTATTCTGTCTAGTAATCAATATCAATTTCGTTGTGAAAAACTGGTTAGGTTTGCTACTACCAAGGTTTAAATTGCCCAGTGACCCATTTTGTTTATAGGTGTACATTGGTCAATGCAGAGCGGTAACACATCTCAAAATTTGACATTTTCAAGCCTAAATCACTGAAGCATAATAACTCTTGAAGTTTTGTTTTTTTCATTATTAAAAGGATAAGAAAACCGAAAACAGATCTTGGTTATGAAATACATTTTTGAAGACAAACCATTCCCTTTCCAAACATATTTTTCTGATAAGATCTCTGAAAATGAGAATATTTCGAGAGAAGAATAAGATGAGACAGAAATCCTTAAAAAATGAAATTCCCACTAGTAAGTATTATATACAGTTCTATCCATCCCTATATTCGTCAAATAAACCCCATTATGATCCATATATGACGAAAGAAATTCCTGCCCTAAACAACAAGAGCATTGATTTTAGTTGTATTCGCTTCAATGTGTACTTATGTGCACGCAGATATAACTGAATTTAGTTTTATAGTTTTGCGTCATCTTTAAAGCTGAAAAAACCGAATTGATGGATAGATAGACCTGGGGCATCACAGGAATTGGGCTAAAAGGTCGTTCCCTCGGTTTATGATACTTTTGTATAAAGAATCAAACGTAATGGCAAGTAAAATGATAAATTGACAAGTTTCACGTCACTAACCATGACAATATAGACTTTTGGCTTAAAATTAGTTATATTCCAAAAGTGAGTCAACATGGGACTCTAGATTTACATCCATTTTAATATTTATTTAAATTTAAATTATATTACCTACCTAAAGTACATGTATTCCAGAATCACATTTAATAACACATTTAAATTAAAATTTATACCTTTTAGACTAACCATTTTTCTGAATGAATATGTTCTTAACATTTCTGAGAATGAAATATTCTAAAAATTCTGCTTATAAATGAAATGCTTAATATCAGATATGTATTGTATTACAATATGTATTTTCGCTATTCTTGTTATAACCACATCACATTTTTGTTCAAGATTTATTACGAAAATTGTATTAAATGTGTAAAACGTTAGCCTTGGCTATACAATAAATATACTTTCATAAATATATATAAATAGTCTTTGGAATATCAATCAAGATGTCTAAAGAAAACTACAAAGATCGGAATAAAATCTCGTCTCGCCATCTTGCTTTTACATTATTGAAACATATTTATTATACATTTGGCTTGAAAATATTAAAGTAATATTTTATAACCCTGTGTATGTATGCAGACTGAATTGTGTTTATTTTTCAGACATAAAGGACTACCTATCAGATTCGTCTCATTTTTTATTCCCACTGGATAATTTTTAAATGATCTTCATGACTGAGACAATGTCATGCTTCACATTGGTGACAGATTTCAGATAAATTTAAAAATCTCGGGATTTCAAATATATCATCGAATCTAAGAAATATATGTGCTGCAGAATTTTCAGTTTTCTAACGATTTCTTCAAAGGGCGAAACTTAAATTCGGATAGCGAGAAAAGAAATGAATTCATCATATACGGAGATCTAGCTTAATATTAGGCTGACATGGAAATTTTTTCGTCAAATTCGGACAGGAAAATCCATAGGAGCTTTTTTATTCTTACGAAGACAGCGTATTTCAATGCACTTAAATAATGCATGATGCAGTCCTGGTCAGTCTAAGAGCGTATCGTTAGTGCAAATACAGCTCAAATGGTTTTGATAATCTTATGGGATTTCACAGTGTCATTTATAGAATTTATTCCTTTTGTCAATCGCTGGTGAAAATTTCTGATGGGAACTAATTTCACCCTCAGAAAAGTGTTGTAAATTATTGGTAACAAGAGTGTGTAATTTTTCGTTTCTCAATAAGTCGCTTTTTGGTTATATCCGAAAATGCCCTAATTTATGTGTAGATATAAACATCGAGATTTAGATATTTATTACCAAACTTTCCAGTATTTCCAGACATGAGCAACCCAATAGAAAAATTCAACATGATATCAATAGCATCAAAGGTAAATTCTTGAAGAATTTCTTGTGGAAATATTTCTGTAGAAAATGATTGCAAATATTTCAATATAAGGGGACAATGTATAAAAGTGTAAGCACAATCAAACTTCAGTTCAAACTTAATTTCATGTTGTATAACAGAAGCTCATGAACTTAAGGCTGCAATTTTAGGAAATATAGACCGATATTCTTGTAAAAAATGGAAGTATCTGTATCAATACAGGGAGTCAAGGGACCATAGCGAATTGAGGACTAACCTGATATCACAGCTAACTTCATACCAGTAACATGCATAAGAAATGGAAATTCTCGCTGTATAATGAAATTTGGTGCTGTATATATTAGATTTTGATTGATAATCTGGCTCTGATCACAAGTAATCATTAGTGTTAGAGCATGGGAGTTGAAAACAAACAAAAAATGCCTTCACCTGCATGCTACCATCTTATTCAGTATAGTTTGAATTGTTTCTATCCATAAAAAATCGATAGGACGATAATTTCTTTTGACAGAAAATTCTCGGATTTTTCCTTTTTTTACGTAATTTGAGAATATTTCCTAGTCTATCAATAAACCGTACACAATTGAGTTTGGAACCTAGATTTTTCTCCGTCTGTCCTGTCCTACTCAATGTTTCTGCTCGATGTCTGGAAATCATTAAATTTTTAAAGCCATATTGCATTTAAGCGATTAAATAAGGTTTCGAGGGTAATGACGTGAAACGCGTAGACAATGACGTCATTGGATTCGTACTACGCCATCTTTTTCCCTAGACATTTCGTAACGACGAAAGGAAGGCTTAAATATATGCCGACATAATGCCATTACGCGCTGCATCTGCAGCCCGTCTGATGTACAATTGCCTATATCTCACTACTTTTATACATATTGGGTTTTTCGCCATTTTTCCTAACTAACTAGGTCAGATGAATCTAGTGCATTTCTTGAGATAGTTTACTTGATGTAAAATCGACTTACAATTTTCCTAACTGGTTGGGATGTTAACTTTTCTTTACTCCAATTGGCGGCACTGAACCGTTGATTTGTGCGATTAATGAATCCATTTGTAGACATTTCGAAAACAGCACATGTTTGAAAATATACAGTATTTAATAATAAAAAAAGTCAGGGAAAACCATACAGCGGTTACTAAGTGCTAGCTAGACGGAATATCAAAGCCAGCATCTGCAATGATAAATAACAACATACGAGGAACATTCAAGTTTGACCTGGACTGGATTTTTTTTACAAAAAAATTACAACTGATAAAAATACAGATTTAGTTTTCATTTTTCCACATACAACTTTCTTCAAAATACATTTTTCCCAACGATGTGGGAGTTTATTAATGCCCTCAAAATAAAATGTCTTTGGGAGCTTGTGCAGCCAACGCAGGACACATTTCTTTAATTTATCATTTGTCTGGAATTTGATGCCGCCAAGATACGAGGGGCATTCAAGTTTGACCTGGACTGGATTTTCTTACAAAAAAAACTACAACTGATAAAAATACAGGTTTACTGTCCATCTTTACCGTGATATCGCCCCCAAATTATGTTTGAATATTTTGACGGCAATATATATGTATATGTATATATATGAATATGATACATATATAGATATTGTCATATAGTGCATGGCATTTATTTGTCCATCCTAGGTAAGCATTCAGCAATTTTTTTCGCTTTTTAAACCTACTTTCAGTTCAAAACTGAAAACTAAACTGAAAGAATATGGGGAGAAAAATAAGCTGGAATTCCTCTGGTGTTTTCAATTGCAAATAATCAATTCAATCCCTATCGCCAAATAAATGGCCCATAAAACCTCCTGGTTCTGTGCACTCCACCAGGATACAGTTTCATGCGTCTCATATCTGCTTTTTTTAGGAGGAAAAAAGCCTCCACTTGGCCATTGGAGTCTTTTACAAAAAAGCCGGGAGATTTACGGAAAAATACGAGTATGGGGTTTTATTTTTATCGCCAATCCGCCTCGTCTACTTTTCGATATCTTTTTTCTAAATGTTCACTGAATTGTTGTTTCTGTAAACACTTTCGGATCTGATTTCAATATCTCGAAATTGTCGCTGGAAGAATATTCAAAAGGGATCAAAACCCAAACTCCCCAACATTCTACTATACATGGATGGTGTATGTAATGGTCGACCTATAGGAAAACGTTATTATTCTGCATTGATTCTAAAAAAAAGTCCGCATCCGATCAATATACGCTTATATCTGTCTAAATTATACATGTAGATGCATAACCCACTGGCATGAAGACGCAGAGGGACCGAAAAATCAAATCTGCCCTTAGATAGGCAGGAAGGATTCAAACAATGACTTGGTTTTAGCGTGACAAAGGACGGAAGCAGCGCCATCTTGTGGTGTTCTCCATTCAAAAGTGAAGTAGTTGGAAGTGTTGTTCATTCTGTTGAATTCATTGCCAAAATAGTACACAGTCTATACATTACTTGGCCTGGTGAAGGCATGTGGTAAATAAACATATCAGAAATTGCTTGAATGCTATAAAATGTCGTATAAACCATGTAGAACTTACGCGCCGTTCACACGAGGCCGTATCAGCTGATTTACCGCACGAGGTACCGTATTTTTCAGCGGCGCATGTTTTTCTGTCTGTCTGTTCACACGATATGTCTACGGGATCGTGTGAACGCACAGATAGAAAAGCATGCGCCGCTGAAAAAAACCTCGTGCGGCAAAACAGCAGATTCGGCCTCGTGTGAACTGGGGATGGTTGTACATAAGTTGTACATGGTTTATACGACATTTTATAGCATTCAAGCAATTTCTGATACGTTTATTTACCACATGCCTTCACCAGGCCAAGTAATGTATCGATTGTGCACTATTTTGGCAATGAATTCAACAGAATGAACAGCACTTCCAACTACTTCACTTTTGAATGGAGAACACCACAAGATGGCGCTGCTTCCGTCCTTTGTCACGTTCTTTGTCACGCTAAAACCAAGTCATGTGAAACCAAGGCGTGTGAACTGGGCGTTACTGTAAAAGGTATGTCATCTTTATGACACGACCCACTTATGCCGATATACTGTATACATTTTCCACCATAAATTAAGATTAACTTCAACCAATGGACCTTAACGGTAATGTTATTTTACCATAGTATTTCAGTATTAATTTTAGTAACATGTATTTTCATATAAGTAAAGTAAAGTGCAACTGTAGCAATTCTGAAGGTTTGTTTCAAAATATGTAAAATACTTTATAAGTGTGAATATATAGTAGTCTACAATATGCATGTACATGCAAATACTGCATGAGCACAGTATATCCCAAAGAGCTTTACTAATCTTAATAATGTTCTCATATTTTTGTAAAAAAAATTCAATTAAAATATGAATTCATTATATTTACACTATGCAAGTTGGATAAAAGCATTCATCAAAAAAGGGGAAAAAATTCCAAAGCTCAAAACTTTAGCGAGACTTTTCTTTACTAATATTTTAATATTTCATCAGCATATGACATTAAAGTGTGATTAAGGCAAGCAGATTTTGACACAATTAAAAGTAAATATTTGCATATTTGCTTGACGGTATCTCCATTTGCAAAAAGCTGCAGCACCGGATGTTCATTCTGATGTGCATGTTTGTATTACTAATTACTGGCGTATGCAAATGTGACGCTAATTGAGTTTATTTAAAGGAATATTTAATTAGGGCTTTTTTATAGCAATTAAATGCTTTTTTTACTCGATCTCAATTTTATTGTTCTCCACAACTGTCGATGATTTAAGTTAGTTTCACTAATTTGCCTGTCTCATACTTTAAGATACTTTACGATGAACAAAGATCTCACAGTTTAGCTCTCATAGAATATTCATCGTTTTAATAATTGTAGAAACATTAAGTTCTGCAAGAAAATGACAATTTATTTCTGAAGTGATAATTTTGTAATTACTGCAGCTTTTCCTCTTAGTAATCGAAATAACTCAATTACTACAGTCAGTCCTCCTATAATTTGATACAGTATATGCATCAGTGTGTGTTCTAATTTTAACGCGCAAATAATTTATGGGGTCTCTTATATCAAGGACCATTCAAAAGACAATTAGGTCTATATGCATGTCTATGGATTTATGATAATACACAAGGTGGACCATAGGTATGTTCCATAATTTACAATATCTGTCCTACTGTATTTGATTTACCGTACGTCCATAAATGAGGATAAATTATATTCTCCATAACCATGCATGTCTGAAATTATTTGTGGTCGGCCATATAATATTTTATATCATTATACATAAATAGCAGAAAACAACAATTTATTTTCTATACATACATGCATGATATTTCCGAATATATTGATATAGCTGAAAGTTTATATATATAGGCAGGTTATGCACATGGAAAATTATTCATTATTACTTTAGGGAGGTTTATTCATTTACACAAGATGCATTTTGACAAGTTCTACTGTATGGAAAGGGGTCGGAAAATGCCGCTCTTTGGCCCTTTTGGAACTTCATAGCTCATGCGCAGAAGTCGGTTTTCGGGGTTTTGGACCTACCCTAGTTTGTTTCAAAAAGATGGCTCTCAGAAGAAATTTCAGTCGTTGTACTGTTGATATTTGACTCTTAACTAATGAGTGCCGATAACTAGTCTATACTTTAGTATGTGTGCATATACTATATGTCATTTATCCATATAATAATTTTAACTCAAGATTTCAAGTTTGTGTTTTATTGAAATTTTACCGATGCAAATGCAATTGTTTGCCACATTTTGGACCTGTTTCCAAAAACGATCAATAAATAATCCCTCAATTTAGATAACAACCATTACTTATAAAAGTGATCTGAAAGTCTGAGGGGAAAAGAAGTCCAAGGAGATTTTTGTATTCTGTTGCCCACTTACAAACTTCTAGAATTAGCTTCCAACATTAAGTGTTCTCTAGAAATATGGATTATCAATTCACGAATTTTGTATTCAGAGACGAATTTCTAGCGGTAAAAATAGATGTCATTCAAATAAGAACGATACTCAACCGCGATGTTTAATTTATTATCAGAGGTTCAGACCACCTCGTCATTTGTTATAAATTTCATTGTTTCCAATGTCAGTCGTGCATATTTCTGTTATTGAGCATGTATACTGTACGTGGCAACAACGCACGTCAGGATGTTATTTCTACTGTAATAATGACAGAAGGGGGAATTTGAACGAATTGCTTTTGCGAATATCAGTCAAAGGTCACACACAACACTAGCATTGCAACAAAAACAAGAAGAACATAAACACGATAAGTTGTCCAAAACATTGTTGATCGGAAATCTAACGGTTTTCTGTATATTGCCAAAATGTTGATAAAGATGCCAATCAGGAGAGTTTTGAAGCAGTATTATCTAGTAAACTTGTATTAAAATACTGCAGAAAACACTATCTTAAAATGTAAAATGGATTGTCTGGTGTCTAGACGAAAGATTGTATCGGACAACTTAATGTTCATACCAGCAAATTCAGTTTTCTTCGAAATATGTTAGTACCTGTCTATACTAATACATGTAACGTGTAATAACATTTTTAGACTTTGAGAAAATGTTGAGAAAAGGATCCGTGGATCTTACATAAATTTAAAATTTTGCTCAAAATGGATTGGGTATAATTTATTGACCTAAAACAACCGTAGTTTTCCCTCATAGTATTTCTGTATAAGGAATATTGTCTTTTAGGCAGTACAGTACGGCATAGCAATTTACGAAATTGCATTTTGAATTGAAAGCAACACAAAATCAATACTTAAGAAGTAATAATAATAAGAGCATTGCAAATAACGCAAACTGCAATTAAAACTTCACTATTTGACACAGTTTTAGATCAAAACCAAGCAAATATTTGCTATATTAATTGCAAGTCTTAATATTTGCTAAAAGAACAAAAAAATATATTATATTTATTGAGAACACAGCAAAGTCAGTAGTATATCCCTTTACCGATAATGAATTGAGAAAGATGGCTGTCAATTAAGCTTATCATGCATTTTAAAATTCTAGTTAATTTTAATAGGAAATCAATTCAAAATGCTGTCGTTACAATGTATGTATCATTCATGTTGTAATGAGTTCTATAATTTTATATTTTTAATTTATTATGTACCATTAAGTTATGTTTTAACTATTTATTCATTGAAATGAGAATTTTTAATTTATTTATGCACGTGTTCTAGACATATTAATAATAAATAACTATGAATTTTATATGGATTGTCATAAAGTGCGTCACGTATTTGTTTGATTTGGAATTGGCATTCGGTGTTGGTTCCAATTGTTCTTTTATGCATCATACCTTTTACAGGTTAATTTTATACTGTGTTTTTGAAAACATTCGTGCAAGCACTATTTTTGTGGAAAACTGTTTGCATTTCAAGACAGTGCGAAATAGGCCATTTTAAAAGATAGGATAACAATGCTGTGAATTTTTAGTGAAAAATGTATACGATCAATAAAGGAATGCTACAAATTCACTGAAGTGTTCACTAAATATTAAACCGAGGTTTTGCGAACATCGTTATTTGAAGATAACGATCCCTGCAACGACCATCCTCCTTCTGCCAAAATCAAAATCATTAGCATTTGCTAAATGAACGTTTCTAAATGTCTTAACGTCGAAGGGCGAATAAATTCTTCGTATTTCATTAATGTTAGGGAAAACAATGGGTTGCATATTGAGCAACGGAAACGGGAATTTCTTTCACGGTCCGTTAAGTAACGTTGCGTAATGACTATGTTTAGCTTTGGCAAAGTTTGTTGTTCCCGTTAGCTCTTATTTAAACTAACCCCGCATTTTTATTTCTTTTAAAATAGCTTCTTTTTTCGGATTTGCCTTCTTCCGGAGCGAAACGTGGTTCCAACAAGGGTGGGAAAATATAAATGCACTTTATCACCATATGTAGATACATTTGGGAATTAACTGATATGGAGATTGCAGGCATTGGATGTACTAATTGCAACGTATAATAGATAGAATTTTTGTCTGTAAATGATCATACTGTATATGCGAATATTCAAAAACCATACATCTTAAGGTAGGTCCAGACTACTCGAAAAGCAAAAGCAAAAAACATGTTTTTCAAAACCTGCTTTTGTGTTTTCGTGTTTTTTTGCGATTTTTTCTGTGTGTTTTCCTTTGATCTTCACCACGACTTAAGCGATCGTCTTTTTGCTTCCAAAAGCTGCTTTTAAAAACATAAAACAGAAAACATGTTTTTTGAAGTGTCCAGACTCAAAAACTTGTTTCGAAAACTCTGCTTTTGCTCCGTGTTTTTGGATAGTCTAGAGTGTGGGGTCCCTTCCCGCCTCTAACGTTAAGGTTAACGTTAAGGCGTTGGCTGGTTTAATCTCTCTATTATAAAGAGAATATACAGTATATTACCATATACTACTGGAATCTGATATGGCGTAGGCTACATGAAGTATGGACATGTTTCCAAACATACGGTATATGGAATATGACAGATATTGTCATATATGGTACGATATAATATGACAAATATGGCACTATCTACCAGGAGAATTTTAAGCAATACTGTATATAAAATTGACGAAAAAAAAATGAATCCCACGAGAAAAACTGGAATCCAATCAACAATGAGAATGAAGGAAATATTCGCCATTTTTTTCTCTTTCAATCGGATAGTAAAACGCTTGAAAAAGCTACGAAATCAACGATAAATGCGAGCCTTTTGCCAGCCCTTGCAGAAATACAAACAAAAGCGGCCAGAAATTGAAGTTGGCGTTTTTACGCCAGTCATAAACCTGAAACTTACGACTTTGTACGAGGGTCTCGAACGTACGTGGGGTAGAGCACAGATGGACCAATCTTAGGGCCCTGAGGGGCACATACAGTCGCAATGACAACGACAATGGGCAATGGGCAAACTAATTCTGTCCAGAAACCTGGAAAGAAAAGTTGACTAAAAAAATATAAAAGTGGACTAAAAAATATAAAAGTCGAAGCCAGAAAACTGAGCCATGTTACAAGCAATGATCTCAACATAAACTATGAAGATTTTACTCGTATATTAGGGAACATCCTACATACTATGTCTTATATGTGGCATTATTTTTCGTATTTTATGTCGAAAACATGTACAAGTATGGTCGTATCTGGAAATACATGATAACCCATCCTTATATTTTAAATTTTTGGTGTCATAAAGCATAGGGCACCAAGACTGTTGACTGTCAATTGACATCAGAGGTTTTTCCAAGTCAAGCTTTGCAGACTGGTTATCCTATACTACTAACAACAACAGCAGCAGCAGCAGAATTATTTGGAACCGTTGTTTATACGTATCTACGTATTTTTTTTTAAAAAAATACTTTGTGTGGATTTACAAAATGCTCAGTTTTGCCATGTTGAATTCGCCGATATTTTGGCAAAGGAATAAAATAAGGCCCTACAAATTGGCTGAATTTCGTGTCCTGTTTTTGAAGTGAATTCCTCAGCAATGCTATGCAGTATTTCACAATCCCTCCCTTATTTCTGCAACTGGGTGTATATACTCGAAAAATCTCCAATTTCCAGGAAAAAAGGTGGAAAAGCGAGTCGATTTTTCACGTAAAAGTCAGCCGACTATAACAGAAGCAATAGTTTTCCAATAGTGGATGTTTTTCCTCAATTGGAAATTGGAGATCCATCGAGAAAAGCGAGCGGACAAAACAGAGGGTGGTCTCGGTCACTCGGGGTCACTCGGATCGATCGAAATTGAAGAAAACGACGAATTCGGATGTCTTGTCACGAATTTCGCAACAGGACCGAAACGAGGTAACGGAAAAAATAACTAAACTTAAGAAAAAAACATTTCGTACACAGCATGCCAAAGAGAAAAACAACAATAAGAGTGTTCAATTGTTAAACTTGATAAACTGAACAAAACAAGAATTACCACCACCACCAACAACAACAACAACAACAACAACAACAACAACAACAATAACAACTAATCTAGAAAATGCAATACAAAATTAACTGAAAATTCTGCCAATTAACTGGGTTAATCCTGCTATATTACGACATACTATAGTATAAATATTTTAAACGTTTTTATATATCTATAATATTATTTATAGAAATACATAATTTTAGATATGCTGCGCAAATTTTTGAAAACCACTAGTAAAAACATACAATTTTTCATTAGTTTTTAATACTTTCGTCATATTTTTACCTGCATTTTTAATTTGTTTGAATTTTTAGTCTTTTGGTATTTATTACATTTATGAATTAATGATTTTAAAAAAAACTGTACATGGTATGGACAAGAAATACTGTATGACAGTTATTGCCATATATGGGGGTGTTGAACCATAGAAACTAAGTTTTTACATGATATTTACTAACGTATTTTTGGACATAGCCAACTTGTAAAAAACCACACAGAATCTGGTGTGCTTGTCAGGCTCAAAGATTTTCACTGAATTTGCTAAAAGCTCTGCAACAGCACTCACTGGTGTGTGGGTCCTAAAACTTTTTCCTCTAAAATTTTCTATTATATTATTTCCTTTTAAACAACACGTCCATATGCGATGATCTTCCCCTCTACAGTATTCTCAGTGGCATCCCTCGGACGTGCCTGGCTTAAGGTTATCATGAATATTAAAATTGAGTTTGGAAGTGGTTTGTTGGTAGAATGGAGAAGGGAAAAAACGGGGAAAAGCCCTTAAATATTTCCCTCCATTTCGGCCAGCTAAAAAGCCCCTTTTTGAGCCTATATTTAAATGGCCGTCGTTTTATTCCCTCTCGGGATTTGCATCTAAGATGAATTCAATAGCAAATGCTTTTGGTCAGAAGCGAATGAATTTGTGCAAAATCCTCTTTCAACTTCATCATTCTTGCTTCAGCAAAGGGAGAGTAAAAGCACCTTGTGTTTTTATGGACGACTGGACTTAAGAGATTCTAAGTTGGGACTTTTTTTCCCCTCTGACAAAATCAAGTGAGAAGCAAGAAATAGGACGTGATCATCTGTTGTGATCACTCTTGATCTACTCAATGTGGGAGGATCTTATTACCAATGACACAAACCGCATTGATTTTAACTGTCCAACATCTCGAGTGCACGACAAAACGGCAATTTTCAACTTCTTTCCAGTCGATATATTGAATAATTTGGGAGAAGATGAAGATTCTAAGACGGAATTTTACTCATTGAGAATCATCGAAGAAATAAGAGGATATTAACATGTATTTTATGTTTTGGATGTGTCTTTCTCGTATGCCTACATATTACGAATGTGTATACATATACATTTATATCCAAATGTTGATATGATCCATGTATAACCACACTATATTTTTACAAGTTTATATAAAAATCGAGTCTTGATTTAATCAGAAAATATAAAGAATAACTGTCATAAAACAATCGATCTTTGCGTTAAACCCCACCCAGGTGAAAAATTGTGTCACATCTATGGATGTATAAAAGAAATGACATGTAAGGACACATCAGAAATTGGACACATATGGACAAATGCACACATCTGATATATGGAGTATTTTGCCCTTAAATGGTTATATAGACTGTTAACCACAACCGAAATAGGACGAGAATATTCTCAAAACCTGAATTACAGCCAAAGATATTACCATACAAAGTACAATTTCAGCAAATGCAATGAACTGAAATAAGTGGTGTAGCTTTAGTTTAATTTCCCTCAGAGATTAAGCTTATTTAAATTAGGTAGATCATCACATCACCATGTTTTCGCAATTAACATCTGCGCTCTTAGAAAACAAAGTTCAAAAGAGCGATTTAAATGATAAATCCAAACCTTGCAGAATTTCTCTTCTGTATTTAATGTCCACGATGTTAAACTTCGTTGACCCTACGAACTTGTTAAACTGTAATATCCCATGGTCGATACAAATGTCTTGTTGCCATGTGTAAAACACGTTAATTTCATTACATCGAAACAATTACTATTCTCTAATCAGATCATGGATTTTCATCATTTTGGTATGCATCACTTACATGTGTTAATTTCTGTCGCAAAAAGTAAAGGTATAAAAACTTCATACTGACTATATGAAGTTTTGTAAATGTAAAAAAAACATAAGGGAATCCATTGATATTTCCCAAATTGCGTGCTTACCATTGAATGGACGCACCCTTTCCCACAGAAAAAATAAATAAATCAATTATATTTTTTTCGTGTTACCAAATTGAAACACGTGTACGTGATGGCTTCCGCACTCTTGAATCTCATATAAAATATGACTATAATGTCGTAAATTACGTTAAGGAAAAAAAAATGCATGTGTCTGTGTTTTTCGCTATTGGCCAAATGCTTTTTCTTTCGCACCACAGAATGACAAATAACACCTTAATAATAATGGTAGGGGTAAATAAACTCCCTGCCACCAACTTATTGTTAATATATATTAAATGCATGGCAAGTGTAATATAAATTACTTTTCCATTGACTCCCTGTTTCCTGTTATTTTCGTTCATCATAGGAACTGATATTGACATTTTAATTCGACCGATTAAGCCGTCACCTGTCGCTAACGGAAAACAGGGCATTGTTAATTGCCCATTATGCAAAACGGAAAGGAAACATCGATGACGTCATATCCGCTAGAGGGCGCTAACGCGTTTTCTCCAACCACAACTGTCGGCCATCTTGGAAAATTATAATAATGATAAGAAAGTTAAAAAAAATTGTATCTCGAAAGCCACTTAAGATGGAAATGAGATGTCTTGCTTAGTCTTTAGACTCTGTCGAATGAAAAATATTTTGTTTCATGGCAATTAACGATTTGATGAAAATTGTATCATGATAAGAAACCGTACTACAACGTTGTGCGAGAAACAACGTGATATCACGAGATTATTTGGAAAAGTTATGTATGGCTATATATGGACAGTATTTAAATGTGGACATTTAATTTAACTACCAATGACTGAATATTTGTTTAGCATCCGGAAGAGGTTTTTTTTTTACTAAATCATCGTATTTTTATAAAGTAAACACACAATTTTACAGCATTCACGGCATCACATACATATTCATTTTTGTAAAATCGTGTTTTAAATTTTCGTCATAAGAATTAACGTGACGGAAAAGCGTATTTTTATTAGAAAAATCAACCCAGCTGCAGTATTTAAAACTTACTAAAGGTAGGAGTTAGGTATGAGAGTTGCAAACACGTCTCAATTGCCCTACTCAACCCTCCACAACTTTATCACATTTTAAGCTATTTTGGAAAATTGTATACAATGCAGAATTAGCAATCAGGGTTTCCGAGAAATCCCTAATCTCATTTAAAATCTTGAATTTCGTTTTCTGCATACCGATTAGAGGATTAATTTGTTTTTATGATTCTCTGTAATTACACTTCGGTCTAGTGTTTCCAAAATGTGCAACATTTTTATTTAAAAGTTAGTAAATGAAGAGGGAAAAAAATCACAGTTTTTGTGAAAAGGAAATCTATTCCGTTGTAAATTTGTCTTTATAAAACTGATAAAAATATGGGGACACACAATATATTTATAATGTTAACATTTCGAAATATAATTCCTACAAACAAATGCAAGTGTATTAAAAAATATATTTTCCATAATAAAAGATTTTTCTGCTATACAGACGTTCCATGTTTAACTATATTTAGCCTTTAATCACCTTAACTTTAAAGCCTTAACATTCCCTACAGCAGCCTTTTAAGTTTCTCTATGATGTGACAGGTAAATTTTAAATATTAATATTTCACATAAAAAGACAAAATATCCTTGAGAAATTTAAAATTTTACGGATGAAACTCTTGAAATAAAAATAAAAGACAGGGCATTGGGCAAGTCATTTATCATGCGTTCAATATATGGAAAATTCAAGAGCTAGTTTAGAGGAGCAGATGTTTTCGAAAACTAAGTAAGAACTTCCCCCTCTCTCGAATGATATAAGACAAATCTGACGAAAAACTGTGATTTACGATTAACTTTCTTTGGTTTTTATGACCAAAAGAGCAAAATAAAAATGAAACGCTCACATTGTGATTTCATGATCTTAAAGCAGAAAACTAAAATTGAAAACGTCTACTGTATGTCAATTAACATTACAACTTTTATATGATATCAATGAAAAAATAAAGTTGATTTTAGTTTCACCAGAGGTAAAAAAATATAGTTATATCACTAATTTGTTTTAGCATATAATAAATCTAAGTGGACAGTTCTCCTATAACGTTCTCCGAAATCCACAAACATGTTACATTAGTCGAACATTGAATATCACTTGCAGTAGTCCCAACTTAAGATGGCGGTCAATCTGTCACGTTTAAGAATAAATGGTTTCGGACTTGTCGTTTTTGGAGAGGGGCGAAACTGATGACCGTTTCTCCAAATCGACTTCCAGAGCACTTTATATATGACCAGAATCCATCTTTCGCCCTTTCAATTTCATGAGCAACTACATTTGCCTGTTTTATGGATTTCTGATGCCCCCTTTTCTGTGTATATAAATCCACAGCTTAAAATATTTTCCTGCCAACTATTCTCAATATGCTTTAATATTTTATGCTATGAGACCGGTGCAAAAGTCACCCAGGGGAAAATTAGACGGAAAGGTGGGAATCCTATAACAAAAAAAAAGAATGAAAAATGTGTTGCTATTTATTTCTCTAACCTTCTTCTGATCTTTTGTTGTTTCCCAAATTTGCACATTTATTATTTCTGAAGATATGCATGACTATACACTGATATCGCCTTAAAATTGTACATAATGTGGTATTTAATTAAATTGATATGATATACTTTATGACAACATGGGAATATGAAGAGATTATTTGGACAAACACGAATATTCTTGTTGTTGGTTGGGGTTTAAGGGCACAAAGGCGACTATGGCTAAAAAGGGCCCAAGCAAGTTGATCTTGTATAGGGTCTATAGGGCCAACAGGGTTAGATTCAGGTGACAGAAAGGCCGATAGACTGACTGGACCTCAGTTCCGAAGAACGCCTTAAGTTGGCCCTTACTGGTGACCCAGCCTAATTATCACAGGACAACAAAAAGATTAGAAAGGGGTGAACAGGTGACAGGATGAGGGTAAAACACAGGATTAAAGCGAAGGACATACGAAAAGGGGACGAATATTCTTGGAAAAATACCATTATATAGGGACATATCAAGGATTGGAAGCATAAGGTCATACATGAATGAGCCGTATATGGGCATAAATGCCATTAAAGTTTTCATTACAAATCATTGAATGATTTATGAGACGGGCTATGTAATAAGTATCTATGTTTCGTTAATAAAGGCATGACCACTATTTTAAAGTACATATTGATTTGTTCGGATAATGCTGTGTTGACAAGAATAAGAACGTGTTTTTTTTTCTAACCCTAATGGACTGAGTTGGAGGAAAGTTGACTTGACTGAAAGCACTATGAACGACTAATTGAATTGAATTTTAATTAACTCGGCAACAGTAAAACTCATCCATCAGTTTCGAGATGTGTAATTGGGGAACGAGAAAAGTCCTTTTTTGCACTCGAATGGACATCAAATATAGCCATTGAACGATGTCAGGGTTAAATGGTTCGTGTTTACTGCTGTTCTTGTTGTTTGTTGTCTTCATTTTGCGATCAATTGGCGATCAATTTTTATCATGGATTCGTAGAAAACGTCAATTATTCCACCAATAAGAAGCCTTAACGTTTGTAGTTGTATTGTACTGTAAAGAAGCTAGCCCAAGTTGAAATTCCCATTTATGAGATCCCATGTAAAATGAAATTGTTAAATCCCATTAGTACCAAGGGTGGACAAATAATATTGTGCCATACACGTCATATTATATTTCATATATGGCCTTAGATTGCAATATCAGTGAAAGATGTTTATGTAAGACAATGTATGATATTTTTAATCTACAGTATGCCTGGAAACAGTTACGGCCATTTATGGCATTTTATGTCATTGTACATAGTTTATAAAAGTATGAGTATGGCACATACATTCAGTATTTGGGATGTGCGCATATATGGATATGCTGAATGTACACACGTTTGGATATAAATGTTAGCAACTAGGAAATATCTGAATACACAGTTGAATATAAAGTGATATTTGAGGATTTCAGTAACCTGATCAAACGTAACATTCATTGCACATCACGAGTTTATTTTGTAGTTTGTGGTTCTCATATTTCAAGTGGTTGAGTATGTGTGTCGAATTTCTGATATGTTTATGTATATGGCACTTTTATACCCAGAAAATCAAATTAATTTTGCAATTAATGATCGAATTTCAGTTTGAGTTAAGTGGATTTTTTAACAATTGTCAAATAGAATGTTTGCAAAAGCATTCAATTTGAAAATCAGTGATGAAATATATTGTATAAAATTTATAGAACGAATACATTATAGAAAAATTACTATGTGAAATTATTTGTGAAACATGGTTCATCCAAAAACTGCACGATTTTACTAAAACCAGACCACGTTTTATGTTTATTTTTACTCTAAAATATGTTACTTGAGTTTCCTTCAGAATCTTAAAACTTTTTATGAATTATTTTTAAAAGATCCGAGAAGAAGCAAACAAAAAAAAAAACGTAAATATAACATTTTTGTGATTTTCATCATGAGAAAAAAAAAAACGCAAAAATAAGTACGTGTGCCATTTTCCAAAAAGACGTTAAAATCTCTTTTCTGCGTTTTTCTCCTGTTTTTTTTCCCCTTCAGATTTCAAATTGGGAGGAACCATCATTTCCGTTTCGTGAGAATTTCAATCTCAAAGGTGAATTGAAAACGACTGTCAAGGAAAATGCGAGCCATTTCTAGGCAAAAAAACATGATAAACGTAAATGCTGACAACAGGATTTTCCCCGAAAATTTTCGAGACTTAAGTCTCAGATGGGAGAGTCGTTCAACCTACTTTGTTTAATAGAAAATTCTAAGGTGGGCCAAAAATAATAGGTGAAGGAAGTTCGTCCAAACCTCTTTACTTTGGGCAGGGTAATAGACAACAACAAAAAAGTGACTGCCATGGTAACATTTCTCCCTATTATACAGAATTCTGAAAGTGCGAAAAAATTCAATATATATAATGCATTTAAAAAAGTCTATAACACATTTGAGAATTGAATCCCAATTCAAGCATACACGGTGACACCAAACCTTAGTTGTGTACAAAATTCATCTTAAAACTCAACTGGGAAACAAACTAATATGTGAAAATGATGTTGTCTTATAAAATTCGTCATATTTAAATAAGCCCTAGATGACTTGTGTCCCTACATGTCTGTACGTTCATTCATGTACTTAATAATTAACAGTACTTAATTATCATGTGAAGTCAAACATTAATAATATACAATACGTTCTGTACTACTAGAAATAAATTATGGCATAAAATGACATACATTTATATGGAGATTCACGTTTTTAGATATACTTTCATGGAGAATAGTATTCTCGTATTAGGACAATAATACTTGTATGGTCCTTTTATAAAGGAATAAACATGCCATAACACTGCCATAAAATTAAATATATGGAGATGCATGTTTTCAGACATATTGTAAATAAAGAATAATATTCTAGTAGATAGACAATTATACAGTATAAAAAGACATGTGATGTATGGGCATATACGCCTTCTTATAAAGGAATGAACATGCAGCACTAGCGTCCTCTGAACGAGCACTCATTTTAGCTAAAGTTGACGGATAATTTAGTTTAAAATTTCCCGGGTAAATATATGAAGAATATCATATATATTCTCGTATAAGGAGCAATGTTTTCTGGTGTATACTGTAAGTAATACAACAGATATCACCATATATGGGGCATAATACGACGGATATGCCCCAGTGGTTCGTTCAGAGAATATCTTGTTTTCCTCTTATTAAACCAAAAATTATTTCCTATCCGTTGTTGAAAGAAGAAGACGTTTTGAGGATTTATAGGGTTGACCTATTTCAATCCAATGACTTATTTACGTCAGTGAGTTAGACGAGACTTAAGTCATTTTAAGTAAATGGAGCGAACTCGAAAGATTTATGCCTTCAGAAAATCGGCCAAAAACAGACCAAAAAAAGTGCAATTTTAATTCTCTGTTTATTTGCTGGCATCGAGGGGTTTTGATCCCAATTCAAATTTCAATTTTGCGCACAGAGCATTAACTGTTTTGCGAGACTGAATAATCGATGGCCCTTCACAAAACGGAGCATTTGTTGTTTAGACGCTTGAATGCTCACAGGATCCAATTCAAAATATATATTATTCACAAGTTTTAACCAATCGAGGGGATTTTAAGAATGAAATAAAAGTATAATCCAGGTTACAACTGCTATTCCAATTCGGGCACACTGAGACCAATAATCTCAATAACCAGATTACTGTTGGATTTCAAAGATTACTTCGTTTTATATATAGGCAAACTACAAAATATTTATAGAAAGAAATACAGATGAAAGTTTAAAATTAATAGAGAGGGAAGAAACAGGTATCCAAATAGTTTAAAAAAAAAACATTTACTATTTGTTTGGAGCAAATTTACTTAACTATAGAATCTAGTTGGAGCAATTATTTGAAAAACTGCCTTACTAAACAAATAATTTATAAAAATGTGATCAATTTTTTTCAAGCAATTTTATCTGAAAATGAATTCTAAGCATGCTTTTTCTACTTTTTGTAATATATTATTAAACACTGACATGTCATAAGTATTTGTTCGAAAATAGATAATACATTAATATCTTTGAAAAATAAATATTGTTTTTGTCTGGAGAATATTTGCTAACTTGAAAGTAATTCATTGGTCCTCTCTTCAAAAAACATCAAATAACTATGAATGCTATAGATTACATCTTAAATGTAATATTTCAAAAAAATTCCAATTCCATGCTAGTATATAACAATATTTTCTTAACAGAAGTACATACAGCATGCATTACGTATGCATAACAGGAGTTATTTCCCACAATGCAAGTTTGATGCACGCTTATATTAGAAAAAGCATCTATAAATATATTAAATGCGGATTGTATTTCGTTGAAAAAACAATAATTAGCCCAAAAAAACTTGCAAACCGTGCAACAATAAGAGTTATTTTGACATTAATTAGGCTTCTCATTGTAAGTTGCGTGTGAATTGTATTTTGAAACCTCACATTAAGCTTAAAACTACAAGAAAATTCAAAAGACGATGTTTGAGCTTCACATACGTGTATATATGCGTGTGAAAAATCGATATTTTATCATCATCATCATCATCATCACCATAATAATAATAATAATCAGCATCATGTAGCGAGAGTGAAAAATGTCGAGGATATTTTTCTGCTTCCCCCCCAAACTGTTTCTCTTTCTCAACAAGTGAGGTCCTAGAGGCTCAGCAGAGAGGTTTTGAAATCCGAGTTTCAAAAACAAAAAAAAAATGTATATCAAAATTCCCACTGTTTTGACTCCATTGTATTTTGCGTTAAATTTATGGTGCGAAGTATATTACCGTGGTGGGGGTTATTTTTATGGATAAAATGCATGCCTCGTTATCTTTTCCAGGCCCTTCACTTTCCCCATTGTCAGCGACTTAAAGTGAACACTTTTTTGTTCAAGAAAAAAGGTAGACTGAATATGAAAGTCAGAGTATTGATGAAGTAGTGGAGATGTTCCTATGGCGTGTCACAATGACACAAACTATTAAAGAAGGCCAGAAGAAGGCGTTGTAAATACAGTTGACGAAGCGGCACGTTATGGGTGACCAACTTGTCAACACATCAAAAACAGAATGTTTTTTTTTTTTAAAAAATGAAAAATTAATGGGATGCAAATGTCGTGAACATAAGCAATGCAGCTATTTAGAAATTGCATTATGAATACAGGTTGAGCATAAATATTAAAACACCTATGGACATGCACCACAAGCTCATTGTGTGTAATACAAGGCGACATAATAATAATAAAGTATTCAAGGGTTAAATGTACATGAAATTGAGATAACCTTACCTTATAAGATGCAACTTGCCAATGACATACTGATTTGGATAAGATTCCCCCTCGGACTTCCTGTGAGGTATGTTGTTGTGTGGGTTCTGATACAAATCTGGCTTGTTGTCCACCTGTAAATGATGTAGACAAATATTATATTTAAATAATGATTTTCACTATTCTTTGTATGAAGTTCATAACATTGTGATGTTATAAAGCAAGCTTATGAAAATCTGATTATCCTTGACATTTGACATTTTCGCATTAGATTCTGAGACAAACTATTTATGAAATCGGAAAAATGCATTTTATATCAAACAAAATAAGAATGTTGTGATAAATATTTTGATTCACGAGATGGTATTTGTCGCATTTTTAATCAAATTATGCATAATTTTATAAAAGTATCAAATTAATTTTTCATTCACAAAGCAACACCTTCAAATAAGATGAACTTTATCAATAAATTCCAAACGGATTTAAATGCATCTTAAATTATAACGACATATCCTTGAATAAAATGTAAAATAATTACTTCGACATTCTCTTAATGCCACAATGCACGATAAAATATGTTGATATAATAATAGGTTAATGTCGGATATTAAAAACGAGGAAATATGCGAAAATGCTCAAGAAATTCATGAAATATATTTACATTGAAATATTTTAAGATTGCTTTAGATATCAAAGTTGAAAAGTACATATTTCACTAACGAAACTTAAAAGCAATAATTACATACACGTTTTGAAATTAATTTGATAAAACAGAATATATTTGAGAAAATGTCTGTCTCTAAATGAGAAAATGACGAGTAAAGAATTTAACTTTTTCAATAATAAATTTCAAAGTTTTCATTTCACTTTAAATTATTTTTATGCTCAAAAGGCATTATACATGTTTTTATTTTTCAGGGCATCCCAAGAGGCAACTGACCCTTTTTCGCATCATCCAATATTTAAATCGAGAAAAAAAAAGAAGTATTCGTAAATCCCAAAATTGTTTTCAAATCCCTTTACTTTTAGGACTTTTAGGACATTCAGGTCTTTCAGGACTGTATATTATACATATATATATTTTGGGTTTCACGTGAAAAGAGCGAATTTAATATATATTTTTATTATTTTTGTGTATGCTGAAAAATAATGCCGGACTATTTCCAAGTGTCATATTCCTCGTCTCGCTCTTTTTCCCCCCGTCTTTTTTACATTTTATATATTTTTATGAAAAAACGCAATTTTCCGCTTGGTCGTTGATGTTTTCAACTGCCCATCATCGTCACATTTTTCAATGGTTAAAAATCTTCCTCCCGAGTTCATGTTGAGTTTATGGGCATCCTAGCAAAATGGCTTAGGATTGAACTAGGCCTATATATGGCATACTTTGATGGAAATGACCAGATGACATCTCTTAGATTTCGCGGACCAAACGCCTCAATCTGGACAATAAAGTATTGAACGGAATATGAGAGAAAAAAAAATTGCAGCAAAATGTTATAAGGGTGAAAAGAGACGCTATTTTTTCCAGTTGAATTTGTCTATCTGTCTTCAATTTGTGATCAATTCGTAGCTAGTATGATGTTCAAAATTGAGACCCCGATTGTTAGCCATGCCAAAAACGTTGTCACCGTACAAGGGAATATGACTGAAATGTACAAGGTCGGTTCCAACACGTAGAAAATGACGTTTAGAGCAGGGAAAGGAAAAGAAGTGCGTTGCACTTACGTATTTGGATGGAATTTGAAATTAAAATGAAATTAAGCATACATAAAAGTGTCGTTAATTAACTAAGTAAAATTTTAAAATCATTAATACTAATATCATCGAAATTTTATATACAATGTTTCAGGACAGATTTTCATATATGTATACAGTATAACAAAATACTGAGTAATTTGCATGATTTTAAATGTAAAATGTTAAATTTTAATTTTTTATTTCCTTAAATTTTTAAAAAATGAAACTAATATAATTGCAAATATGAATTACATTTTTACTTTTTTAACAATTTATTTTAATGATGACTCAATTGCATACATGCAATTAGTCGTGTTTTGAATATCACTTTGTATATGACCGAGTAAACAGGCTTTAATGAGATATTTAAATTCTGTATAACTAGTATACCAAAAAGATTCTGTGATGTGTAAAGATTGCCAGTGTCAAACTGCTTTCAATTTTAAGCATGAATGTAAAAGTTCGTATAATTTGCCTTTTGTATTTTCCATAAATTGTCGAGAATTCTAGCGCGGATTTGGATGAAAGGGTAAAAAGAAAACCCGCCATGTTCAATAGTTCACTTGGTGTTTGGATAAGAGAAAACATAAGAAAGCTTTTAGGATTTTCATCTAAAGCCCCATAGACCCAATGTATGCAGATTAAAACGGCATTTACGATTAACCAACGGTGGTATCTCTATAGGATTCTAACAAAATACAACACGACAAGTACGATTTTCCTCAAATAAACTTTCAGCTTTTGGAATTGGAAAACATTTATTCCTTTTGATCTGACGTTTTACATTTTACCTTAAAACGTCAAGGTGTTTCACCATATGCTTCTGGAAGGTTGGTTTCCTTTTAGTAATAGTGTTTTAAGATATCGTGGTATCTACCTGGTATAAATTCGGTTTACAGATTTATATAAAAGATGTTTTCCTGCACAACGTTCATGTTAAGGTAAATAAGACATCTTTTTAAAGTTTTCAGATAAGTAAAACTGATGTTCAAAAATTAAAGTGGGAAATGAAAAGTTAAAATGATAAGTTTGCAGATTTAAATATCACTGAATTAAATTACAATAATATTGAGAATCATCGAAAAATATTGAACAATAAAACGAAAAGTCAGTTTTTCCTTTTGTCAGATTTTGCTTTAATGTTGAGCACCTAAAATGTTTTTAAAAAAAATACAAATTCAATTGCACAGCAGTTTATACGTATACGAATCCGTCCTAAAACAGAATAGCTTAAAATAGCGACCAAAAACGCATTTTCAGCAACTGTAGCGAAAATCAATAAGGGTTTGATGACGCTCAAGGGCCTCGCTGATAGACGTTAATTAACAGTACAATTTACAATTTACTTTACAATTAACGGTTTTAATTAAATATGGATTAAAAGGGCGTGTTTCGTAAACTACTTCCATCCATTTCAATTTGCAGGCTTATCATTATGCTTTAAATAAGTTTAAGAGAGAGAAGAAAATAATGGGGTTTAGGGCATTATATCGTACCTTACGCAATGTTTAGATCATTAAAATTAGATTCTTCTAGGAAATGGGCATACAATTTTTCTAATTCAAAATGACTCAAAACATGGAGATTCAAAACGAACGTAAAAATCTAGCGCAGCAAAAATGACAGCTAGAACTGTTATTTGTAAATACAGTAATTATCTTTAATTTGTAAATCTTCCTTAAGAAGATCGATTAAAAGTAATACCCATTTCAGTAATCTCTGTTTTCCAAATGAAAATTTATGGAATTCATGGTCTATTTTTATTATCAAATTGTACAATTAGAGGAATATTTTCTGTAAACCAAGATTTAAAATTACGTACAGCGTGAACAAATATAACAGTGTATGTTTAGACACAGGCCTCAACAGATCTCTGTATCGAATATTTCATACAGTGAAGAATTATTAATTGTACATAATGTTCTAAAAAAACTTCACAAAATTGGAGGCAAGTGTTTGTTTCATTTTTCAAAACAACTATTAAATTTTAGTCTTTTGAGCTACTCTGTATACTGCAAATACATTATTATATTTTATATTAATTTCTAACAACATAGATCGAATTTATTTTAAAGCACGAAGCTATTAAATAAATATTTCTATAAGGAAAATCGATAGTTTCGCTATGTTATCATAAACTGGCCAAACTGTTACCTAAAATAGCACAATTAGTCGCACACATAGCCATAAAATGTTTTATTCGTCAATTGTTTCCGAGATTAAAACTACGATTTTCGAGAATGTATGCATGACAGATATGCTTTTTAAATAAGATGACAAAGCCGAATTTGCATTATTTTTGCAGGATGAAATTTCCATGAAAGAGCGATTGTATCAGTGCGCACATTTATTTTTGTTTAAATCGATTAAAAAGTTGCTGAGATTGCAGAAAAGGTCGATGATAAAAATTAAATATATAGTATAATATGTTCAAATATTTTTAATTTATCATCTCAGTTTCTATAATCCCCCCACAAATAAAAACGTACCAAAATTTCAAAATAGTAGGCATTTGTTTAAGAATTGCAAGCCTTACAATATTACAAAAATGTACAAGTGCACAACATCGTAAAGATTTTCGTAAAAGACGGCATGTGTAATTTCTTAAAATGTTCATGCTAAAATTAAATAATATACAAAGTACATATTTAAAAAAAAATTATCTTTAAATTAGATAATAGTCAGGTATTGCAACAATCGTCAAATATCATCTATGAGTAAATTTATCAAGCGCATGATTTACAAATACAATGTTCATGATAAATGATAAAGAAAATACATACAGATTTATCGTTTATCTGTTATACTTTCACACAAAAAAGAAACTAATTCGGAAATAATATTAAGCCTTAGATAAAAGTTCTCAAGTCTTAGTTCTGTCATCTATTAAAAGAGGTTTATGCTCAAGCAATTGTTTTCATGTCCTTAATTCATCTGACTAATGCATTTATTGTAAAGAGAATGTATTATTTTATCGTAAATCCTACTCAAACCCTCTGCTAATTGCAATATTGGCATTCTATTCTTCCTTTGATAAAAAAACCAATAAGCTGAAGTGCATGTAATGCAACACCTATGCATTTTTTTACAGATATAAACTAATATGCTGAAAATTGGCTTAAATTCACATTTGCAAAAGATGTAGAAAAAGATTTTTTACAAATTCGCTTGTGAAATGTTTACGATGGTCTGGATCATATTAATCCGATTTTAGTTTTTGGGATTATAGATAAATAATTTATTTTCTTTCCTTTGGAATTGTCAATCTTGTTTTTTTCATCTATCTCTCTGGTCTATAGCATTAATTCAAGGTAAAGGCCTACTTCTTAAAACTTGCAAATTTCCTGTTAATGCATCATCCTAAAGTACTAATGACTATTCGCATTGTTATTTATTAAGACAGTGAGCTCCAACTAATTAAATATGCAAATGTGAAATGGAAAATTTAGAAGGATGTAATTTACAATTGCATGCATGTGCTTCTTGAGAAGATAGTCTCAAGCAGATTGCCAGCAGTATGCCAATAAGCAAATCATTTAAATAAATTTTACATTCGTCGAAATATGCTAATTTTAACATTTGTATGTTGTTCAGACTATGAAATATATGAAATTAAAACTAAGTCTTCACTCCCATTTTTATGCTCACTCACGTTATAATTAACGTTCCTTCAAACAAATCTAAGATACGTACGGTACATTCCGGATAATGGAACTATTTGATATCTGGATCAGCCGCTTATTAGGAGATAAGATTAAAATGCATAAACCCTTTAAGCTATGGATTAATAAGGACACATTTGCGCATTTTTGTAGAAAATTGTTCGGATTAAATGTGAATATGCATATATTTCCTTGTTTTATGATACAAGGTCTATTTATGATACAAATTTGATCTATAAACTTGGGAACATATTAGTATAATCAACATTAACATTTCTAAATTATTTCAGAAAATGTGTTTAAATATTACTTGCTTTGTTAAGATCAGTATCTGTTCAGCAACGGTTGAAGAAGTCTTTTCAGAAAAGCTAAAGAATGACGTCATTCATCTAGAAAATCAGTGACGTCATTCTGTAAAAACCTATACTAGCTATTACATTACACATACTCGGTGAATTTAGTCTTAAAAGTATACTTAACGTTAAACTAATCGTCTTAACACAATTTACATAAACAACTCAATATTTTCGCTTCTAATGTGAAATGGGCAGTACGTTAACCAACTCTGTTTCAGAAATCAAATATAAAAATGCAGTGTTAAAAACAAAAATAATAATTTGTGTATCACTGTATAAGTGCATTTGCCTTACTTTGAATTACCAAACACGTATTTCGAAATGGGTGATAATAAAAATCCGTATTGTTTACACAGTGGTGGGTACTAAAAATATTTATGACCAGGATATAAAGAGAGCTCACCCAAAACTGTTGTATGTGGCTATTATTTTGTTTTTACAAGATTTTTTAGATTTTTTGCGAAATAAATGTGTATTATTAGTATTATTAATAAATTAAAAATTATTAACATATTTAGTATGGGATTCAGTATAGGGAATCCAAATTACTGGGGTTTTGAGCTACTCAGGTACTCGAGTATGTCCTTGTTGAAATATTGGGCAACTTCAGTCCTGATTTTATATGCGTTTAAATGGTAATATAATGATGTAACAGGTCACCATGTGTAGCTTAAATATGCCTAAGCTAGTAAACCACAAATAATTACTACACCTTGAATTCCCTATACACAAAGTCAACATTCTCCAGCCTCATCATTTCAAAATGTGAAAAGTTGTAAGTGTAACCTTATTCAGACTGGTCAGTAATCTCTTCCTAGAAAACACTAAACGCTAGATCACCTTTAGTGCGACATCTTCCTCGCTGTTTCAACGCTTTAATCTTAATTTAGCGAGCCAACATTAATGGTAAACCGAGTTTTTTTAATTGCAATCGGATTGGATGTTGATTCTGACAAACGATGGTCTAAAAAGGGTCGTTTGCCGTCTTGCAAAGTGTGCATGAAAACAACATCATCCGATAAAAGCCCTCCGAAATGCCTTTCGAGTCAATTTCAAGATCTTTTTATTGCTTTGTAAATCCTCTCTTTCCAATCATTTTCACTCGTCCTAGAAAATCCCGTTTTATTTTCATAATGGGATGTGTGTTTAAGCGCGCTTTATTGGACTCATTAATAATACGGCGAGATGCTCTTAAATGACCAATTTACATGGGAAATACGCCGCAACCCCCTGGCCTCTTAACATCGTAATATCCAGAAGGGGAATTCAAAACTCTTCCATCGTGGGCATACACTCAAATTGGGCATCTTTAAGTCCATTGCCACGGCTGGCAGGAGGACATTGAACCAATTTTGAGACCATGAAATCTTTTCCACAATGGATACTTTGGAATCATTCAGCCTAAACGTCCAATGTTTTGAGAAGCAATGGATAAGAAAAAACATTGAACACATTTCTAAGAACCTGTCTTCATTGAAAATTTTTAAAGAAACCAACCAAGCTAAATTGCCCATTGTATGCTTATATCTAAACAAGAAAGATAAAAATTATACTATTTAATTGCACACAATGGAAGACACCAGCCTATAAAGTATAACAGATGTATATGTGTCTAAGTGAAATTTGTACCATTTGAAGACATAACTAAAATCTGTCAACATCTAAAAATCGTAACAAAATCTGTCTAGATTAAACACTTTGAAAGTTGATGTCCAGCACAAATGAATAATTTTGAACAAATTGCAAGTGTATGAAAACTTGTCTACACTGGACAGAATAGGTCTAAAAGTTTCAAGGAAGCATGTAGAATCCATGGATTCTGTCTGCAGATCTAGACTTAGACAACTTAGGACATGTCGGCAAAATCAAACGCATCAATAACTTCTTTAAATTGGACAATATGAAGGATGTCATTAGGATAATGTTCTAAATTTAAGTGAAGCAATACCCGCATGGGAAAAATTTGCTTACAAACTGATGGCAAGTAATCACAGACTAGATAACTGATTGGAAACTGGTCATAAACTGACATTGTCTGACTTTTGTATTTCATGAACACGCTCTTAAAATCAATTAACAAACAGTCAGCTAACATTTAAGCTTAAATGTTCATAAATAGTATGATGAGGAAATTTTATGGACACATTTTAATCAGTTCGCAATTAAAAAATGATCACCAGATTCTTTGCAGCCATTCTGAATCCACTCGTGATTGTAAATTGGTCATATTTGGAACAAATATAATCAATAAAAAGCGAAAACCTTTCTAGGAGAAATTTAATAAAAGATATATCAATATATACAGCACCACGCAAGGATTCCTGAATTTTGATTTTAACTTTACAAAATTCACCACCACACATACCGAGTTTATGGTCCTCTTAATAGTCAATTTATTGAAAAATAAGCCTCAAAAAGGATATAAATGGTATAATTTGCGGTCCTCCGTATTATAATGTGTATAATAACTTTCAGAGCCCACCTTTGAGGGTGTTTCATCGAAAAGAGGTACTAAGAATAACATTTCAGTGTTATTTAGGCAAACAGTAATGGCATTTTTCAACTGAAAATTTTGATATGATTTTCGGTTTGGTGGTGCTTTGGTAATTCTGCCCTGTAAGCCGTTGTTGAGCTTTGTGGTGAGGGACCTTAACTGCGCAAAACAATGCCCATTAAGCAGCCATTCGCGGGATTTTCTAAATTCCTCGCTAATATTAAGAGCATCTTAAAATTAAAACACGACTTTGCCGTTCATTCGCGGATTAGCAGCGAATGCCAACGCATAAAACTCAGATTAATTCGTGAAATTGGGTTCAACGCATAATCGCTTCCATTCCGGTTGCAAGAAATAGGATTTTGAGGTCATTTATACACCACCAAAACCTTACACATTCCTACATTGATCAAGACAAAAGGTAAACGTAAACTTCAACTGCAGGCTACACGTGCCAGATCTATCGAAATAGGATATGTTACGTATTTTGAATTATATAATTAAAGTATAATGTCAGGCATAATTAAATAACAAGAAATCATTAACTTATATATACATAAGTTAATGATTTGTTAATGATAAGTTAATGACAGCTCTTCTGCACGAACAAATCACGATTTGTGAAGAGCTTTTCCAGGATTTGGGGGCATCTCGATGACTACTCTCAGAAGTGTGTCCATTGGTGAGAGCTGCTCTCGAGAGTATCTCGCCAGAATTTTCTCTCTCGTGGAAACGTGACTTAAAGGACCTAACCTACACCACTGTATTATTTTCGTTATAGTAATTTTAATTTTCAATAAAAATACCAAAATAGGGCATCCCAAAGAGGAATTTTGGTAAAAAAAAATTTTTACTTAACATCGATGAGAGCAAAGAAAACAAACTTCCCTAAACTCTTTGCTCTGCTCACTTACAGCAGTGCGCATCAGTATGTTCAGTATGTATCAAAAACTGATGTTTGATTTCGCTGCTTTGCTAGCCACATTCATCGCAGCTTATACTATGTATTTCGGCCAAATGTGGCAATATATATATATATATATATACACTGAATGTCTGGAAACATTTACCTAAATATCCATTTCTGACAATATATCCTATTCTTCATATACAGTATGTATGAAAAAATTATACTTGAATGGAGATTTTGTATATGAACAAGTATTCGGGTGTATGGACAGATATGAACATACATGATCATATATTATAATATACTTTTACTGCACGAGGTGTATCCCAAAAGTAAGTATACTAATTTTGTATTTAAATGTACATAAAACCAACAAGAAATTACAAGTTATCTCCTTTAAAGTACATCCCTTGAGATGCCACAGAGTTGTTCCAACGTTTTTTCCCCACTGACATGTACATGAATTAATTTTCCGTAAGCATGCTTTGTGGAGCAGTTACACTTTTTTGAATGTTGTCCACAGTCCCATAACTATAAATTTTAAACTTAAATTTCAACTTAAGGAAAAGGTATAAGTCACACAGAGCAAGGAAGTGTGGTGGGATATTTTGTTTTTGCTAAACACTAGAATTGAAAGTGCTGTATGGGCAGACGCATTGTCATGTTGCAGCACCCATTCATCTTCAAAGATCCTTGGGACTCGTTTTCAGTCTTTCCAAGACATTTTAATAGAAGGCATGATTATCTGTCCTGGACAGATTTGAATAAGAACACTAGTCTATCTTTTTCGAATAATTCCCATAATTCCCATATTATATATAATTCCAATATTCCCATAATTAGGTAAATTTTAGATGAAATAAAAACTTTAAGCATGAACCTATGTTTAACATTATATATGTTTATGCCAAATTGAAATTTCTTAAGATCTTGGAAGCTAACCCTAAATATTATTCAAAATTAACCTACTTTTACCAATTTGTTTTTTCATAATGAAACAGATTTAAAACGAACTCCCTCCAGATTACCAATACTTAAAAATAAGAAATATCCTAATGCATCACATATGGAAAAGAAATGCAAATAGATTCAGACACTGATATTTTTAGAAATGTATTTCAAAATGTAATGCATCTTATCGCCATGTATTTATAAATACATTTTTAGAAATGCGTTTTCATGTTGAAGACGCCATTTTTCGTTATTGCAAAATACAAATATTTTTAGAAATGTATTTCCAAAATGAATTTATAAATACATGTTTTGTATTTTTTAGAAATGCATTCTCAGTGTCCTAATGTATATGCAATTGAAATGCATTTCTTTTCCATATGGGTGCCCATTTATCAAATTCTAAATATGTACGTATATATCCATGCAAGTAGCATATGCAATTTGACTCACTTCAAATCTCGTGGAGCTCTCGTTTCTAACACTATACATGATATAAATATCTATGGCGTTATAATTGAACATAATATGGTCAGATACGTCCAATCTCTGATTATGTCCATACACAACACTTTTCCATAAGGGGATGAGACGTATGTACCATCATTTGGATAACCTTCCCCACGGCATTAATTAAATGCAAAATAGTGCATGCAAGCTAAATGAAATAGCTGAAGTGAAAGCTTTTGATGTTTGTCCACCATGGCAGACCATGTTTGCACAATGGAGTTTGTCGACACCACCTGCACTATCGTGCATTTTGATGGGCCCAACAAAGAGTGTGGACGACACTGATGGACGTTCTTTCCACCAGAGAAACTAGTCAAATAACGGAAAATAAAATCTACTTAAAAATCCCCAGTAGTGCATTCTTGCTTGAAGAACCTAAGCAATATCAAATCCAACAATTATTGATCAACCCTGTAAATGCAGAATTGTTGGAGGTAGTGTGTCCATCAGTTGTGGTCTGTCCGCCATCTTGTTGAACCAAACACTCGAGTATATCCTGTTTACTTATAATGGACGTGCTGGCAGAATTGTACGCAATTTCTGAAAGACCTATAATAAAAGTTCCATCTATGTCTATATCAGAATATGGTCACATTCGCTGATCAATTTCATCTATAATTATAGTATATATTCATAGAGCCATATCCGTCTCCTGTATGGTTGGTTCATTTGACAGGGTGAAATTTGATTGAATTTAGCAAATTTCACACATGGCTAAACATACTGCCCCGTATATGGTGGTTTATACAATATAAGAAGTAAAAGTTATACAATCGAAGGCCATACATGCCAATAAATAAGCACATAATGGACCACACATAACTTACACACTCGGGGAATTCATGCTTGGACAATATTACTGATCTGAGACCATATATGAATAAAGTATACTCTATAGCCATACACTAAATAATATGATCCGACAAGAAATCATCCAAGGAAATGTATAGAAAACTGTTTCAATAAAACGAAGCAAAATGGACAGATGTGGTCAACATCGATGTCATGTCATATATAATATTTCCAACCGGGATGACGTTAAATACGAATTTAATTTGCTCGTATGTATTATACAGCATGTCTACATATGGCATATTTCCACAGGGGTTTACACTCAGGATAAATATTCAATTTTCAATTTGAAAATGTTTGTTTATGTAATTACGTTGGAAGAGGCAAGTCAGCTGTTAATGGTGAGGCGTGACATTTTCATCGAGTAACGATTAAATGATTGGAAACTGGATCCTCAAGGGACGAAGAGGTGGACACGTGATACACAAGTCATCCAGGCGAAGCGCCGTAATTGTTATGACAGAATTCATCCTGTTAGAATTCAGTTGTCACGCTACGTGACTCGTAACGACGCTTGACTGGACTGAAACACTCGCCCAATGCACCACTCGTCTACCTTGCCTAAAATAATAAAAAATTGACAACAATTCCATTTATGCTTTTAAAACAAAGATTTTAAATGTAATATGCAGTCGAGTTAGCATGATATGAGCTCCTCTCATTTGTAGTGACTCTCAACATATCTTGAACATATTGTAGACTTGTTTTCTAATTATTCATATTATGAACATGCCTAGGGGTTATGGATCGATGGAGCCTGGGTCGAATAATTCTACATTGGAAATGCCATATATTGATATATATGACACATACGTACATATATATGACTTATGCCCAAATGTTTCCATACGTACTTAATTTTCCGCCATGTCCATATACGTATGTATGTACCTATATTTATGCTTTTGGAACTAATGTATCCATGTTTCCTTTTATACACAAACACTAAGATAAATGCATATATGACCTGTATAATTTTTGCACCAGGTACTAGGGGGTTATCATCCATTTCTGGGACCTTTTAAATAACTATGTATATTTCGGGTAATAGAATGACGCAGTGCAGACGAAATTTCCTTTAAGAAAAGAGGAACATCAAGCCATTGGCGAAAACAGTTTATTCTCTTATTTAGAAGCCCTGTTGAGAAAACACGGGTCATTAAACAAATTTATGGTTCAATTTATCATGAACTTTTAAAATTAAAAACCACTTTGTTGAAATTAATAAAATAATGCGTGGCTTAAGTGTTTCGCGAATCATACAATCTCTACAATGGGACACACTAAGGTCATGGCATGGAGTACTGAGCAAGGGGCTTTTTGAGAGGTTTAGCCTACCATGCAATTCAAAATTGGTGGGAAGCATTTTCAAACGAAACCACAGAGGATGTCGTACTTATCACTCAAAACCCTTGGTAGAAGTTAAGAGCAACGTCAGAACGTTACTAGTGGTCTTTCTTCTTACATACATGTGATCCGCTGATGGAACTCGCTCCCAAAGGACGATCCCAAGCTTCTGGAAATTCCCCTCAACGAAATGTGATCCTTCTCATCCTCCATGTTCTTATTGTTGGTATTTAATTATTTATTGATCCTGTATTGTTTGAATTGATTTTCTGTTTGTAATGACGTTATACATTGGGTAATTTACCCCACCCCCCACTACATGGTATTTTTGTACTGACCTGCAGGGTAATAAATGGAATTAAATTGAATGCATTTTTACACCACGGGTGGAAAAGCTGTAGTACATGGACATATTTACGTTCCATATGTACTCTTTGAATAGTCATATATTTCAATGTATGACACGTCTTTAAACTTGGGTTGACCATACAGTCTGCGTAATGCCAATATTTAAAACTTATGACCAAAGTTTTATATGCATGTGTGCCATATAAATACAGGACTATGTCTCCACATAGTCAAGTTGAACATCGTGGTCATGCATAGGAATGAGTGGTCATCCGTGGGCATACTCTGGCATTCATGCCCACACACACGCATATTAGGTCATAAATACCCAGATGTGCCTAATTTCTTGTCTAGCCGTATAGACTATACAGGGTGCGCCGATCCTTTATCTATAGAATAAGTTCTAAATGTCCATAATTAACATGATACAGAATGTCATAATTATGCTCATGGTCTTATACCGAATTTTCTTAATGGTTTAAAATATGGTCTAAATTAGTTTAAAGTTGTCTAAATTCCTGCACAAAATACAGGTTACCTCGCATGTTTTTCAATCTTGCAACTTGCAAAAATAAATACAAAAAAACGTACAAAAAATGATTTAACCACATGAAATTGCTAAAGTCTGGCATAAACCTATTGTATGTCTAGTCGACTATGTACTTTCCAGCCAAGTTTTTATTCAGATTTTGTTTTAAACTAAGTTACAAAACAGTACAACGAATGCAATTGTTTTATGAAATTGCTCTTCTTGTAGGCTTTCTGGCAGAAATTCTGCCATCTCGCTTTTCAAATATCTATATGCGAAATGAAAATGAAAGTTGAAACTCGCATAATTCGTTTAAATAACAAATTGAATTTTAAGACATTGATACTCATCATTAAAATGAAAACATTATATTCAAATTATTGTTTTTATAACTGCTGAACCGAAGAAAAAAATGTAGATATGTTTGAAGCAGAAATTCAAAATAGATGTTGATCACATACATATTCATTTTATACTTGCTCACACATGCATTGTGGGACTCGGCCCACCTGGCAATTGGTATTAGTATTTTGGATTTTTGTGTGTGCATTGTTTGGTAATTTATAACAGATAGGAAGAGAGGAAGGGGCACGAAAACCACAGTCATGGTAAGCTACCCAGAAATAGAACCCAGGTCTCCCGAATGAAAGGCCGAAACATTACCACTACCCACCCCACCTATCCCACATAAACTCATGTAATGTATGGTCATACAATATAAACGTATTAATTAATGTATAAATTAATTTGACATAACTGCATTAAAAATACAAAATTTATTTTAAGAATTACTGTAAATCCCAGATGTAGTATGTCTCTTATATGAACCTTTATGGAGAAATGTCATAGGCATATACAGTATGTCCATGTCCATATACTGACCTTGTATAATTTTTTCGCCTGGGAAAGTATAGTAAAAAACCGTCTCGCATGCTATCATTAAATAAATTGTTTCGTGTTTGTATACAAAATGTTTTCATTAAATGTCTTTCGGATGCTAATGCTTGACCAGGGATTTTTTTTAATTACACCCAAAATAAGGCCAGCTATCCATAAATGATATATTTCATAAATAATTCTAGACCGTTTGCACGCATGTACCAATTCCTTTGAGGGGTCCCAAAACTTGTCATTAGCCATCCTAATTCGGAACTCTCTGTGTAAACACAAGTTGGTTGATGAGAGCCATATCCTGGACACCTCAAGAACTCAGCAACAATGAAAAAGCAATCAAGCTGCTTGATTTGTTCTTGGCTATTGACCACTGAGTTCATGTTGATCTAATTGATCTCCATTTTCCCCTTTTCCCTGTTTTTCACCTCATTCTCACGTTTTATGGTCAATAGTTAACGAACGCATGACGTCACATACCACTGTGTTTTTTTGCCCACAATCTTTATCTAATTAATTCCCAGAAATTTTATACAAGAAAACCTGGAGTGTCTCAACGAAATGTAATTTCAATATTTCTTAGAAATAGCTGAGACATGATTCACTTTAATTATGTTAATGCATTATCACAATAAGATAAATTATTCCAAAATAGGGCAACCGTGCATCAATTGCTATATGATCAAGTCAAAGTTGTGTATATTACATACTATACAAAAAATACAGCGTATATTAAACTTGTACTCGTATACTTTTTTAGAACACATTTTGTTTTATAAAATATACGCATTGTGCAAACATGATTTTTCTAAAAAGGCTCACCATGCAATGTCGTACTGTATAACATCAATCATCAGGAATGGATACATACGCGTATATGACGTCATATATAGTTATACTGTAAGAGTATACTGCCATATATTAGAGAGTTTGAGCCAATGTTAACGAAACGATAACAATAACGAGAAACAGCGCTGGCGGCCCGGAATGTCAAGGACAACCCTACGCGAAGCATGGCATTCCAATGTCCAATGTCTGTTTCTCGTTATCGTTATCGTTTCGTTAACGTTGACTCAATCTCTATTGTCTGATAATGTTTCTGAACATGTTCTACATTTGCTATGGCACATAACATTTTATATTTAATATAAAAAAAAATTATTATTAGCCACATTTTGCATATCTGTCCTTGTTTTTATTTATCCAAAATAATGAATAACTTATACATGGGGCCATATCAAACAATATGTCCCAGTATGATCAGTTTAATGTTTCTTATATCCTGCACCTGAGAAGGCTTTCACATGGGATTTAAGTATACGTCGATAACACACACAAAAAAATGAATGGCACGACCGATGCATTCCTAAAATAAAATCAAACCAATTTCTGGATTTTCGAGATTTGGCTGAAATCCTACACTTTTCAATAACAGCAACACCATAACAAGTTTGCCTTTTTCCATTGGCATTCTATTCTTTGGGACATGTTTGGTATGTTGCATCAGAACCCTTTCATCTTCTCTTTTCCGCATTAAAGATTCAATGTCCAAATTTTGCGCTGCGAAAAGTAAAAATATACTTTATATACAGGATACCAGACTCCATATCTATAACGAGTGGAAAATCGTTGCCAAAAACTTGTAATTAGACATTCTTGTCACGTTTTGCTCATGCATTGGCCACCTTGTAGCAGCCGTTCTGTACGAAGGATCTAAAGACGTTGTTCAACTAAATTGCTTATTGCAATTACCTCTGGCTGCTAAGAAAACCGGGATCAAAGAATAGAGCGAATCTGGGATCTAAAAATACACCAGAAAGCCCAGCAAATGACGTCATAGAGAATTGGAGGACTCCTCCACCAGAAATAGACCTTTCCATCAGCTCTTGCAGCAGGCATTGCCGGCAAACACATGTTTCAGTAGCGTCGTTGGCTACGGTGGAGTCGCCAAAACGCTCTTTGGGTCCGTCGTGAAAACGTGCTAAAAATCAGAATTTCTGCAAAATCTTTTGCGATTTTCGGGTTTGATTTTTGTTTTGGTTTCTCGTTTTCCACGCTCAAAACTGCTCAGGAAAAAAACAAAAAATAATGTGCTGTACGAAAACAAGGTCTTTTGTTGGAATTTCTGCGAAAAATCGATGGTTTATGTGAAACACTGATGCAGTTTTTGGTGATTCGTTAACACCGGTTGTTTGGAGGTGCTATTTCCGGTCCCGCATAAAAGGAGCTTGGACAGGGGCTTGTGACGTATTTCCGGTTACTTGTCCCAGGGTCAGAAGCCCCTTGTCATGGATATGTTTAACGGAATTACGTGGATTTTCAACGGAACGATGCCGTAACCTTAAAGGGGATTTTGTGCTGAAATTTCTGCGAAACTTCTGCTCTCGGATTGAGAAAATATGCGAAAATCGTGATTGTGACCAATGCGGAATTTCTGGAATTTTATGGCTGAAATAAGTGCTGAAATCCATCATTTGAAGCATGTTAGGAATTGGGCCTGGGAATGAGGTAAGACGATGCTTCCAACATCTCGTAAAATGCGAGCAATTTTAAAAATTTGCAAGTAAAAAACTCGTATTAAACTGCTTAACTGAGTTTTGAAACAGTTTAAATGGGTTTCACCAAACTTAGATTAAATGAATTCGACTTTTAAGACTTAGTTCAATGAGTTTGCTTGTCTAGCTTGTTTACACCATTTTTTTAGTAACAGAAATATAACACGTCTCGTAAAATGTCAAGATTTTACACGTTTTCACCGTTTATCTTCATGTCAAATATGTGTAAATTTTGAATGTTTTCAACATGGGTAAGACCCAAGTTAATGGGAACCGGACAACATATAGCAAATGATACGAGCTTTATATGTTGAGAAAGGGGTAAATTAAAATAAATCATGTTAAACCCGTTTTTTACATGTCATGTACATATTGAATCCTAACAGAAATCATATATTATGATAACTTTGTTTACAGTTTATGTACAAAAATAGTAAAATGAGTACAATTGGTAAAAATTGTAACATTCATAAAACTAATGTTTTATAATAAATTTCTTGAATCTTGTGATTAGTTTAATTCAAAATTAATACAATTCATCTAAACTGTTGCATGCGTTTAGCAATTAATTTATCAATAAATTGTTTTAATCCTCTATTAACTTTACCATTCTAGTCAAGCAAATTTAATCCCAGTTTTCGACTAATCTATGCACTTTTGACATTTGCAATAATTCATGGTTAAAAATGATTATGTAGTCTAGCATATGTGAATTTCAGGTTCCACCCTTTTAATTCATCTAATGATTAATATTCTGTCATTTCGAGACCCAGAAATAGCAGAAATGAAAGGATATGCATCATAACAAATCAAATTTCCTTCGAATTTATAGTAACACTTTCCAAGTGTGAAAACAAAAGTTTGCACTTTATCCAAGTTGGAATTATTTTTAGATTTTATCCAGCAGTTTTATATAAGACTAATGCCCGATAAATTTAATCGAAGGCTTAAGCATGTTAAGACAAAAGTAGATCAATTTCACAAGTTATCAATATGTGTTTAAAATGCATAATGCAAAATGTTTTGGTAGAATTTTACGAAAAAAATTAACGAAATGGTTCGCAATGTTATTATGCAAGAAATTTTCGAAATTCATCTTAAAACATAACATTTTTTAATTAGAATGCATTGCAGTTGACCACTTTTATGCAATAAGCTAATATTTGAAATTATAATTCACCTAAAAGTTATGTTTTAGAGATAACATTTCAAGATGCAAAAAATGGTAATGTAACACAATATTATAGAAACAATTGGTATAGGGCCTTAGTCAATAATAAATTTCACTACAGCAAATTTGCGATATTTCAAAGTGATGTCCTATAAACAATTTATTTAGCTTACTTGTTAATTTGGTATATAATATTGATTACCTACTAACGTAAATTCGTCTATTTATATAACTTACGAAAACACGCATATTTGTTTTTGTATTTAGTTTCGATTTCAAATTTTACAAAAATTCTACAATCGTATTTCTAGTATTCTAGTTTTCAACGCCTCACGAAAGAAACAAATATCAAAAACATACATGAAAAAAAAATGGGCAGTCTTCAGTTTAAGAAAAAACATCCCATTTTTACTCAAACAACATAAAAAGAAGAAATTTCAAATTAAATGTTGAAAAAACTTACGTGAAATTCATCTCTAACAAAAAAAGTAAAACGTAAAGAGAAAAAAAAATGATTTCCGAAAAATAAAAGATGGATGATTTTCAATTTAAAACAAGGAAGGGCTTAATTGGATGCATGCAAAGCATGAAAATTTAAGAAAAAAAATATCGATTCGTTACAGAAATATATTTTCAACTAACCATACATGTACATGTATACTAAATCATTAATATTTTCATCATGACTGGTACGCATGATAGCGACTGTCAAGGAATATTCCAACATTTTAAATAATTCTTTTAGAATTATGAAAAAGCAACGTTTTAACTTTGAAAGCCTATTTTTTCGTGCGTAGAACCAACCATAAATAAACCCAAAATTTATATTTCACATCAAGAAGGCTATGTACATAAAGGGATATTTCCGGCAGCGAGCCTCCCATAAAATTAAATTTAGGACCAGGTTTTACTTTTGCTTTTTTTCCCCTCGTTTGCCTTCAGCCAAAATAGGCCTGGCTCATCCGTTTTATTAATTGAACATTGCAGCCCGAGCTAATTATAATTAAAACCCTAGCTTTGGTTGTTTAATGCGTTTCAACGATATATAAGATGTGCATTTTCGTCATAAAGTATAATTTGTCCGTGTCAAGGACTGGATCTCTTTATATTTATAGCGGCGTTTTCCCTCCTCTTTATTTGACTATGTAACAACGAAGGCTAGCTAAATTATCTTTAAACTGAAGAGATAGAAGTATGGTAATAATTATTGGCAAAATCGTAATTAAAATAATGACGAGGATGCTTGGGAGATGAGGCCCAACACCACTTATAAAAGGACGAATAGGACCAAAATTAATAGCGTTTTGGATATTTTAGAGAATGCATGGACATTCAAATATAAAACGTTTATAAAGACTATCTACAAAAGGGCATCTTGCTTAGTTCTATTAAATTTTAGCCCCTGAAAGATAAATTGGCGGCAAACAAGCATTGCTCCTTGATATGCTAGGTTGCCTAACCTTTATAATTCGGGGGCAGCATGAGTCCAAATACTAAATACATGTCGAAAAATGTATGAAAAATATAGATATTTTACTCCATACTGTATTAAAATTCGAAAATAAGTGTAATAAAGAAATAACATAGTTATGAATAAGTCAATGTTTTTTAAAAAAAAACCGCCTAACAATTCATACCAGATTGCCTGTTATGACTTTTGATAAAATAGTGCAGTTTTTTTAAAACTATTTTTACTACTTATTTTATAAATATAGATTAATATATTTTTTCATATACGGTACATATATATATCGATACATCGATTCATATTTTAAAGAAATTTTTGTTATTTAAATGTGCAAAAAACTTAATCTGAAATGTTTTTAAAAAGAACAATCAATAACGTATTTATCGCATTTATTGAATACAATCGAAACCCCTTAATTGCACAAACCGGATAAATGCACATATTTGGCAAGCCCCATGTGCAACTTTTATATGGAATTGTGACCGGATAATTGCATAAACTAACCCGTTAATTGCACATTTACGGCTTGCCTATTCGCTGTGCAATTAAGCGGTTTCAACTGTATATGTTGCGAAAATTTTATATTCACAAATCGTGTGTTAAAGGTATTATGGCGTTTTTAAGAGTAATCGTTTAGCGAAAGTTGAGCATTATTTAGTAAAGTAAATGCATTTCTTAAGAATGTTGACCATTTCAAAACACATTAACAGAAATCGTGAAGTGAATTGCAGAACAAACTGGAAAACAGCAACCACGTGTACATCTTGGATGAGCATAATGTAAACATTGGGGTCGATAAAGCTAGTAGAAAAGATCCTCTTATGACGTCACATAGCCTTAGGACATGACCAATGTGGTCACGATGCGACAAGCTAAATAAGGACATTTTAAGAAAGATCAGATACAAACTAGCAATTGCATGCAACGATGTCATTGTTGTGCTCTCTGTAATTATATCACTGCACATTACGGTACAGTTAGCTTGCAAGTTTCCGGAAACGATTATGATTAATTGGATGATATTCGTGCAAGTAAATAAAATGAGCAAAACAGGAGAAAAAACATTTGCTCAATTTTGGATTAATAAAAAACTGTTTGGCATGCTAAACTATGGGGCATTTGCTATTGCTGCTAATCCAAATTATTTTAACAATAATATTATGAAACTAACTTATATTGTAGAAAATGAAATATTTAAGCACTATTTAAGCAATATTTAAGCAATATTCATAACTTCCGTTCTATAAATGATGAAATCAATGTGTTCCATAATATTTCTCGCATACATTACTTTTTATGTAAAATACATATTTTTTAAATTGAATTTTCGTCATTATGAATCATCATGTTTCGAAAATATTTTAGAACTTTCATCATCCAAAAATTTAACAGGCCAAGTGTTTGAAAATTTGCATGATTCTGTAAAATCTAGTTAAATAGTAAAAATGCTCTTTCTTTGTCATATAAGCAAAGATACATAAGTACAGTTAAAATAAATCCAAATGCCAATTTCAATTAATGCTGTTTGTTGATAAAACATTTTGAACCATTGGCAGGATTACAACAACCATTATAACTCGGAGTTACCTAAGTGCCTACAAGTTACCTCATTAGGTGTTATTAGCATTTAATCGTCTTATTTACAAATTAAATATTTTCCAATTATTCAATTAATAAGTCCTTAATAATGTCCTTCAGCCGTAAGTTTAATACAAACTTCTCATGAAATATTCAAAGGGCTCTCTGTGTTTGAAATATATAGGTTTTGCTTAATCAATTAACTTTATTTTCCCCACAATTTCTTCTCCCACGAGTAAATGAGGGGAAAATTAACAATGGCGAGAGGCAATGCCAAATTCCCCATGAAATATTTTCAGCAATTAATTAAAAGATATATTTATAAAAGAGCGTTTAATTCGAGCGAAACGCAGATTATCTTAATAGTCATCGCCTCAAATCGTCCTAATTATTTACCAAATTGCTCCATTATGCTCATTTCTGCATTTCATCGCTCCAATCCTTCTTTAATTTTCTCCACTAATTCAAGCTGTTTACTTAAATGAACATCAGAAATCAATATCATTATCATCGAGGATAATTAAATGAAAGAAACTTAAAACTAACTTTTCTGTCTTAAACTTTCAGCAAAAATGCCAACCACAAATACTTTGAAAAATTTGGAATTTAAAAATATATGGTAGTGGCTATATCAAACTTTAAAACTAAAAAATTGAACAGAATCATTTACATAATCTCGCAATTTAAAAAAGATACAATTTCAGTAATTAGTTTTATCTTCAAATTTGTTCAGAAATATCTTTAAACTTCAAAAATAGATTTATAGACAAACTTGGTTTTTGTCACTTAAATCAATTTATGAAATTCTATATCATAACTTTGTGAAATCATACCATAATTCGACATTATATGGCTATAACTGTACAGGAATACCACAAGGTAGGAAGATAAGTTACATATTTTACTTTACAGTTTAACTATTCGCCACTTATTTGACCTCAAACGTCACAATTCGTTAAAATACCAATCGAACTGGAAAATCTTAAGTCTTATGATGAATCGGTCAAACATAATTCTGTTATGACCCAAATGAGCAGTCATACATGGATGTAATATGGCAAGATATACCAGAAATGATCAATTTCTGCCATACATGAATATGGCATTTATCTACAAGGAGTGTTTACCTTGACATTGTACTGAATTATGAAAATGTAAACACTTAAAATGTGTTGGTCGTACACGGGATCACAACCCGAACAGTGCAGATTCCCCGATGGTAAAAATCAATTTCCTATTTCGTCTTTTCGTGTATACTTATTTGTAGCTACAATCTATGAATACGTTTTCCAGAAGATGATCTCCATGGACACGACCATTATCTCCGGACTTCATTAGCCATTAAGTTATGCCCCATAATATATTATGTTTATAACCGTAAATACATATTTAGGGCCAGGAGGGTGACATCGAGGAGAGTGGGGAGGGGGTGGACAAGTACACGGGAGCGGAATAAATAAACGACAAAAGGGGGGTATTGAGGGAAAGGGGTATTAAATCCAACGGTCAAGCAGCCAAACTGACCATAAGCGATTCTCGTTTGGGGGTCCAATGAAGAAAAGCGTGTCTTGGAAGTCATTATCAACGTCCAAAGTCTGCCAGTCCAACGATAAGAAAACGCCTCGCTTATTGCTACCACTTAAATCGCAGTTTCTTTTGACAAGAGTAGAGTCCATTGGCAAAGGCTAGATTTGCGCGAAAGCCACATAAACAAATGGCGCATTAAGATATGGCCAATGGAGAAAACAAGATGGACCACTCGTGTAAACACTTAGTTAAGGTAGGACCCAATAGAGATAGTCGCTAGTTGCTTAGCTAAGATTAGACTTGATTTAACCGCTGCTTTACGAAGGTTGTAATAAAAACAAGTTTTGATAAGGTTTATGAGAGAGGACTGATGAAAAAAAAGAGAATGTTGGAATAGAGCATATGAGGTCGATACAAGTTATACAGTTGAACCCGCTTAATTGTACAGTGACCAGGCAAGCTGAAATGGAACAATTAAGCGGGTTTATCCGGTCACAATTCCATATGAAAGTTGCATTTGGGCTTGCAAAATATATATGCATTTATCCGGTTTGTGCAATAAAGCGAGCCCTACTGTTAATGAAAATTAGACAAGTAGTAACATAGACATGTGCATGAATCTAGGTACTTATATGACGTCATGCAGGTTACAGTATAAAGGATAGACAGTGCACATGGCTACATACGAGTCCAATTACTCATACATGGTACTCATGGTCGTGAATGGTGCCAATTTAGATATGGACATATGTGACATAAGCAGTGGCGGCTCGTGTGTATGCACTGTGGAACTACAGCACCCCTTATTTCCACTTCATATTACCGATAAAATATAATATAATGAGTCCTTTTTTTCTTTAATTATTTCTTTAAACTTGCACTAATCCCCCACTGGGGGACCCCCAGTTTATACACAAATTTTTGTATGGAACTGTGGGCTTCACAATTCCAGCGGCGTGAAGCTTGACTGCTATGCGAGAGAGAGAGAGAGAGAGAGAGAGAGAGAGAGCACTGTCGCTCCTGCAGCACCCCCACTAATTTTAGCTACGAGCCGCCACTGGACATAAGGAGTATATGACGCAAACCCACGCCAAAGGAGGGATGGGGGAGGGTGATTCTAAGTAGTAGCTTGGTGGAGAGTTCTGAGACGTCATAGTTTTAGGGTGAGTACCACAGTGGACAAGGGGATGTAGTAGTACTAAATATTAATTTTTGCTTGTTAATTTTTAACGTTGGCTAAATACCAAAGCCAGGGGATGAACTTCCATCACCTACCTGAGAATTATGCGTGTACGAGGGGGGACGTCTCCCCCATCTCAAGGGGTCTTTAACGTCTAAAGAGTAAGAGGAATCTAGACGAAATTTTGGATTATAAACTCTCATCCGAAAGAGAAGCCACTTAGGGAATTTCGCCCATCCTTATAAGTATTAAATATTAAAGTGGTAATTTTGATGCAGTGTTAACATTATGTTTCGTGTAATAGCCCCTTACCATATTTTGAAAATTACAAATTTATATAAAACATTTTTTGTTTCCTGATATTTACCTAACGGAATATTATTTCCTTACTTTCTGTGTATTTCATCGAGCTATCGCCAGTGCTTTGATATAAAAAGCAAATTTAATGTCCTATTTTCGTGTTTATATTATAATTAATGGGCCAGGATTCTCATAAACCGCACGTTATCGACACAAAATGCTCCTATAAAAACAAAAAAAATAAAAAAAGTGATATCTGCCAACTCGACTCACTATTCTCATGCTTCTAAATATTGATATTTTATTCCTGTTCTATGATTTTTGAAACGAAAATGTTCCCATTTCATTAAGAAGTCGATGTTAATTTTATTAAACACTTATTTGGTGATTAATGAAAAATGTTTGATAAGTATTTCGTCGTAAACGAAGCATACTAGTCAAATTGAAAAGTAACTAGAGTGGCGGCCATATTGTAAAAAGTCGCGTTCGACAGTAGCCATGGCAACGTTCTTTCGTCCTAACCTGAACCTAACTACATAGCGGCTCGCGTATACACTGGTAAGTTAGACTACATCGATTCGTCTCGTTTTCGCCCTATTTAGGCAGCATTGCAATTTCTCCTTCTAAAGTGAACATTTTAAAATATAAATGAATTTGCGGCAAAGTCTAAAATCGTTAATCCCACTAGCTGCGATGAATATTGATAGAAAATTGACCGGTGTATTAAGAGGAAAAATAATTCTAACCATGTGCATGTAAAGCAGTCATTAATAATGAAAATACACAAAATGATGATGCTTTTGTAGGTATTAATGATTCAAAATCTGGTATTTCGTACAATATATTAATGCAGTTTCGTCAAATTTTGCAGAAAATGTTAGACACTATTTATATTTAGACCCATTTTTCAAATGCTGCATTCATGATTGTTTCTTATTCTTTAAAATAAAGTCGGAATAACTATTACCCTTAATGAAATTTCAAATGAAAAAAAGGTTTCCTAGTTGTCTTCAGTAAGGAAATTTGATTGCCAAGAACATTAAGTTTGATTTTGCATATGTAATCTTATATTTAGAAACTCAAGCCTACTTTCAAATAATTCAATTTAGGAAAAAAAGTTCTCCGTTTGGTTAAAAAACAAAGAAATGAAGAAATGAAACTAAAAATAGAAATGTAATATGAAAAAACCCACAAAAATGCTATAGGCCTACTCTCATATTTTTAATGATTGTCTTATTTAGTTGCTTTTGATAAATGGGTATTTGTATGAATTCTCTGATCATATTAATTATTTTAGGGAAATAATGTAAAATTGAACAATACAAATTTGGATAATGTTTATTTAATGATAAATATTAAGATAATGATTTCTCTTTTTGCATGTTATTAGACGTTGGAATATCCTTCCTAACGAAAGCACAGAGTTATTAATATGTTCGATTTAACAATGTCTAAATCATTTCTGAATTAGGACCAATCTCCTGAAAATAGTATATGGCATTTGTTTGATGACTGTATGGCACTGAGTTGAATTGAACCTCAAAAGTCATTTAATTTCATACTTATTTACGTTTTTTTAAAAACGCTATTTCTTAACATTTCTTAACATTTGAAATTTATAAATACGAAATTAATTTTACAATTTTCTTATTTATCTTATAACAGGTCTCTTCACGCGAAGCACGTCCCCAAAATTTCTTCAGAAATCGTTCAAAAGTCGTTAATTTTTCAATGATTTTGGGAAATTAAGACCAGTTTTTATTGTTATTAGCCCTGGCGTGACGAAACTTATTATTCAGATCATGTATGGCTTTCAAAATTTGAATATTTCATGTGTAATGTTTATCTTCCAATCATAAATTTTAAGGAAATATCCAGATAAAGTTTTGGAATATCTAGGAAAATAGGAAAACTAGTCATATAAATTATTACAATATATGGTATGATAACATCCCATTTATAACGGAATTTATATAGCAAATATAGAAGATTTCTGATATATCCATAAATTAAACTGAAAAAAATGTATCCATTCAGTAGAAAGTAACAGATGATCATGGGTTCGAATCCAGTCTGGCTTTTCAATTTTTTTTTTCAATTAAGACCCTCCACTATCCTTCCTGTATGAAGGTACTCGTACGAATGCAAATAACCTCGTTTCTCAAGCTGTTTTCTTAGCCAGCATCCAGATCAAAATTTCTTTCTGGGATCCTCATCAATGTTCCATCAGACCATGAACAGCTTTCTATGTGAAATCCAAATATGTCTAATGACCTCGGATAACCATGCCTAAGCTCCCCTTTTTCATTTTGAATTCGTAATTTACAGACATGATAAGGCCGAGATGCTGCTACAGGATCTTCTAAAGAGATAGCAAAGTAAACATCTTTTGAGTATTTTTTCGGTCATGCATCTGTATGCAAATTATTACACTTCATTACTATCGAGTAAACACGATCAAATGAAAAATAAGGATGCTGAATTGGCCAAACGTGAACATTGCAGATACGACGTTTTCGCAAAAATTCCGTAACATTCAAGACGATACTCGATCGTAGAATTTTTGATGCACTCTACCCTCTATACACAATATTTATTAATCTGACAATTGAAATATTCATAATCCGAATGTTTTGAAAAATTATTTCGGAATAATTTAAGTGATTACTTATAAGTGAAAAACACTTTGAATGTATTCGTAAGTATTAGTTTTCATTGGTTTACCAAAATTATATTTTAAGGTTGTATATAACATTATTTACAAAATATCCCACATAAAATTTTAATATAACTAAATTAATATTATTCAAGATAAATATGCAGCTCAATTAACAAAACATTTGTAGCTTTAATAGGTTTTTAACATGAAATCAAAAAGATAAATATTTATGATTGATCTTGTCACAATTATGAATAAAACTTTCATCATCTCTATCGAGATCATGAAAGTTTTATCCAAAATTACATTTTTATCTAAATTATGTAACCCTGATTTGATTTGTTAAAATTCGATAAGCTTTAATGATAACAAACACATTCATTACAGAACTGCAGCTGTAAATAATGAATATGCTGATAAAAGGAGGTTGAATAGGACTCACTATAAAATGCATTATATGAAAAAGACAAAAAGTCAACGCACTGTCAATATGCAAAATATCATAAATATGGAAAACATCATTTGAAAAATTCTACTGGGCATGCGTAATAACATATTATGAACAAAGTTTAAAATGTCACACAATAATGTATTCAGTATTGCTCTACTGTATCTTTCATCTTTCTTATTAGCTTTTTTACCAAATATCTATTTTTTTTGCATGACATGATTTTTTTGCATGATTTCTTCCCTTAATGAGTGTTATAAAGTATTTGCATAAATTCCTTCTAGCATTATTTTCATGCTAGTCAATGTTAGTAGGGTCTAGCGGAAATTTATGGAAAACATTACAGTGAGGAAAGACACAAATGACATTAAACAAGCAAAAAACGATATAAACACTCTTTGATAAGGAATAAATTGCTTTGCTTAATATTTCTCGGAAATCAAAAATTCTAAGAGTTCATTTTGAGCTCTAGGTTTTGCAAAAATGTCAGATTTTGGGATTTGAAAAGATCGTTAAAGTATAAAACATAAAAATTAATGTACACCAATGTAGATACTAATGTAATATTCCAAGTGTAATGTACATATATATTGCGCTTTTATGATACAGTATATCTTAATATAATATATGCTGTGTATCTTCATTCAATTGTGCAATATAAAATAGCTAAATTTCGTTTGAAGTTTAATTAATTTGAGAACTAGCTAAATATGCTCAAGTAAGATGGTTTAATAAGTTTTATTTTTACAGGTATTTACAAAGAAATATCCTTAAAACAAATATCCTTAAAACAACACAGTTCTTTAAAGTACAACTTCATCCCTAAATTTCAAACAAACTTTCCTACAAATTCACTAAGCTTCCTCCCTATTTCATAAATATATTACAAACTATTTCTTCATTTCGTATACTATGCCCACAATATTGATTGAAATTCTTGCATAGCAGTATAGAGAAATATCGAAAAATAAAATAAAATTTTAGGACAACGATCAAAATACTGCATTTTCAATTACACGCTTATTAAGACAAGAGTTTCCAGATGAGTTTATACGAGTATTAGTTTAATTCTCCGCATGAAATTAGCAAAGGAATTTCCTCCTAACATCCCGCATATGTTTCGGGTCATAGAGAAACTGGTTCGTGGTCCACTTTCAGACGCCCCAAAATGATTTTACGACTATTATGATAATTTGGCGAGACCGCAGATTGCTGGGAAAACTACTTAAAAACAATTGAAAACAATATTGCTTTGGCATCCTTCGCCATAGCCTCCATTTTTCCATCTAGATGGGAATATGAAAGTGGGAGAAGAGAGATTTCATTTTCCACGATATGAAGTGGTTTTGTTCATTAGTAATTAGGAGCTAGGAATTCACATTCCACAGCTGGAGAGAACCTGATTTTGAAAATGCCACGAAATCCTCATCAAACACTATTGCTCAGCAGAATCATCGCGCTTTAAGGCACCAAACAGGGATACAGTGTGCTACATTAAACGCTCGCTGAACAAATAAAGGTTTTGGTTTGACAACGGTTAGGATAAACAACTATTTTTCATAACTAGATATTTTATGTTTTTTCTACGTCTTTATACTTACATCAACGTTAGCGGAGGGAAGGGAGGAGCCACGCATTGAACTACCCAATGAACCAAGTGAACGTAATGGATGCGCATGCGTGGTTCTATCCTCCCCGCCGCTAACGTTAAGGTAAGTATAAAGACGCTGTTGTGCGAAAACTGTCTAATGACTACATATACAAATATGGGACCATAAACGTATCCATATATCGCCCTATATGTCCAGTTTCTGCATGCAATGTCCACATGCACTTCCCACTAATGTATTTCAATATACAGATACATGTTCCATATTCATACTTTTATGAATAATAGGTACATATATGTCCATGTTTTCTTACATATATGGACAATGAACATGACAAAATGGTGTAGATATAAAATATTTTCAGACAATACATTACAGCGGTACTCAAGTTCCTTTTATGGATGCATCTAGGTTAGTTTGCTGTGTTCTCAAATACCGGTCAACTTAATACTTCTTAAACGAGATATTTTACGACCCTCTTTCACAAAATTGCGAATTTTGACAACAACAAATGCTTAAAAGTTAACCGCCATATCGAGGAAGAGGAGCATCTGTAGCCAATGGTCATAAAGCACTGGTTGGTCTCAAATATAGCTAGTTTTAGTTTTAAAACGAACATTAGTTAAGTGCTTCTGACACTAATGAACCCCATTGTGAAATACAAGCTGCAATATCGAAACCGAAATATGGATTTTAGCTCTTTGAACAATACGCTATCTACTTTATCACTCATTTCTTACAAAAAAATGCGTTTTGATAAATGCTTTTGGGTAAATTATGCAGCGGCGCTATTTATCTCAGTGATTTATTTGGCATTAATGAAGCCAATTTCTGAGAAACCACGCCATGATAAGAACTTTTACAAATTTACCTAGAGATATACAAATACTTTCCAATGTTTTTTTTTTCTTGAAAATATGTACCGTTTATTTAATAGCATTGAATGAAAATTTAAAATATTTCTGAAGAAACACTTATCTCAAACATTAAATGTGCACATAAACAGTGGTATATCAACATACACTATGGAAACATGACAAAAGCATGTTTTTAACAATTATGCACATGCTTGAATTATTTTTCTTATGAACAATTAATTAAAAATAACATTGCAGCTGTGAGAACGTTTTCACTGTTCGAACATATTTAACGCGATTTAGACAGTCTGCGCATAACGGAAGGACATTAAATCTAACGGCGCTCCTCCTAAATACCGTCCGTCACAGATTACATGATAAAATCGTTTTAACAGGGAATTTTACCGTATTTTTTACCGAATTTTACCTTACGATAAGTAAATCGTTTGGAGTTTGCTAAATCTCTCCAATGATATACTACTAAGCTAGGGAGAATTACATGTGAAAAATACGTCAGACACCATGGCACTTTTTGAATTATTGGAAAGATATTGGCATGTTTGTGAGCGTTGAAAAGCACATGTGAATAGCTATATGTATATTTGCAATTGTGTATGGTCAGATAAGGTCAACATCTGATATGGCCATATATGACATTTTATTCCGCCAAATAAAGGTTTGATAAAAGCCAAACTATAGGTTGCTGTTGAATAATGACACTATTTGGTGGGTGATCTTGGCGAAACTGAAACCCTTTAGAGTTTTTTACGATAAACCGTTTTCATAAACTACTAGAGATTGGTCCAGACATTTATTTAAAAAAAGGAAAATATATTCGGTATAGTGTACGCTCGTATATACCTTAAATCCAGAGGATTTTGGATGGGTTGCAAGAGCTGACGCATTTCCACATGTATGCATACAGCATATAGCACATAAGATCCTTACAAAACTGCAAAATGGGAATAGCCGCTTTAGTTATATCCGCTTTTTAAGAACCCCTTCATGACATAAACCAAACCCAATTTTGGCATTGACGCTTTTCGACAACATCTATCCAGAATATAAATAAATAGAAGAAAAAAACGCATTGAAAATGTGACTTCTTGGCTCTGGAGACAAGACGACGATAACACAGAGTGGAAAACAAAAGACATTTTTGCCGAACGGTTCAATACAGTGCCATTGTAAAGATAACAATGCGTTTTATATATATGGCGAGAGATCTAAAAAAAAAGTCAAACAAAATTGCTACTGTCTGACCTCTGGAAGTTGGGCATCGAAGGGATTTAACAAATCTTTGATGTCCAGATACTTGAATCTGAAGAAAGCTCAAAATGAAAAACTAACTCAAAACAGCTTAGTCACAACAAATCTACTTTACTTCAACTTGAAAATGTGACAATGAACATAAGAAAATGTTCGTTTACAGTTTTTTAAATATCCGACTACATGTCTTATATAATTGAATGAAAATTTAAAGTTTATCACGGACAAAGTTATTTCCACGAAAAATCGGTTTTTAAAAAAATTTGAATTTACTTATTTTTAAAATAAATCTAACACATAAATGTAGACCAAAGTGTATTTTATACAATGAAGAAAAGATTTGAAAAGCAGTATTTTCTGACGATTTTTTCGCTTGCTTCTAAAGAAAATGTAACAAGAAAAACAGCTGAAGATTTAGTATAGCAAAAAAATGTCTATCTGCTTAAATATTTTAAACATATTCAGTTTGTGGGAGCATGATTATGCAAGAAAACACTTTTGAAAATGTAGAACTCGTATCAGGACTTTAACTATGTGTTTTATATCTATGTTAAATAACTTAAATAGTTTATACAACATGTTTTATTGAAATTAGCATATGTGACACAAATATTTTGAGCTGATAATGGGCCTACTTAAATACTGAATCGATGCCGAGAGTAACATGTTTTTGCCATTACTTTTTTATTGGGAGAACAGGTTAGTGTACAGCAGCAGCATGCAAATGAAAGCAATATTTGAAATTGAAATTACTTTGCCACTCATAGAAAGTACTTATTTAATGGTTATGTCCTGTGAGGAAAGAGTTGAGGTTTTACAAGAAAAACCTATTGCGAAACACATGTGGGGAAACCCGCATGAAAATACTTTTTTCTCTCTCTGAAGGATAAAGACTCTCCCTTTAACAATCGCTGAAATTCGTCTTGACATTTACTGTTGGAAAAGTATGTCGAATCGACCGCAATTTTATAGAAAAAGAAAGACGAAAGGCCCTATTGCAGATAACAACGTCAAAGATAGCAGATACAAATGACTTTTTCAAAATATTCGAAACAAAATCCCATTTGCATATATGAAATTATTTTCAATCAGCATATTAGAAAAACCCGAACATTTTATTCAGTTCTAGGAAATGTCACAGTCCATGTGCTTGATTCGTCTACTAAAACATGTCGATGTGTTTTTACTTTTAGTGTATCTGAACTTAAGAAAAATTTCCTACAAAACAGTTTTTACAAATAAATTTTAAATCTTTAAAATTACTTAATCTATAAAACTAAGTGGTTATTTTTTAAATTTATTTTAATTTTATTAATATACGTCAGGCGAAAGGAATACATGTAATTCCATTTTAGAGTTTATCCGTATTTCTTCCAATATTACGTAGTTTTAGCATGCAAACGTCTTTTTACATACCTTAACTTTAATGGCGGGAAGGAAGGAGTCACGCATTGAACTGCCCAATGAACTAACTGGACGTAATGGGTGCGCATGCGTGGCCCTTCCCGCCATTAAACAGCTTAAAGTTTTATACATATTAAACTATGCACTCGGGCTTAAGATTGATAAATGAAATTTAAGGACGTTAACTTGCAAAATATCATGTAAACTGATATAATAAAAAGTGATATTCTATGGTCAATTTAAACGAATATACAATAAATTAAATAACTTTGAAGAAAACATTATACATGCATTAATACATGTAGAATTTGCATTGAAATGTACTTTAACATTATGTATTATTTTTAGTCCCCATTGCTGCAAGGATTTGAAACATTCGTGCTAATATAACCATGTTCACATCGTAACATGGAAGTGTTATCGTAAAGTTACAATTTTCTCATCTCAATACATCACAATATGCCGTAATATAAGAGTTTGATATTTGTGAACAGCCCCTCGGGAGCTATGCTATTATTGATGAAACAGTCTATTTATTTTAATCCTTTTCAATAAACAATATTAACTGCTTGACAGGTTGATTGACTTTTTCCATGGGGTGCTGACTCCCTAGCATTTTTTTGATTTATTGCTCAAATGTGTTACTCCTAATATATCCACTTTAAAAGAAATCCTATAAAGTAAAGTGTCGTTCATCAATAGAGTCAAACTGAATTATTTGAAATCGATGATTTAAGACCTTAAACGGACGACTGGATGGATGGATGGGGGAGATCTGTCAACATGATTATTCAATAAATGATTCATAGAGAAAAAAGCAAATGAAAAGACCATTTAGGAAGTGTTTGGACTCTCACCTTATTGCATTATAAGTTGAGAAAAGGCATGAAATCCCTTTTGTTGATTTTAGGAGATTTTTAGCTCTCCACAAAAATAAGGAGAACATATATACCAACAACGTATATCCAGTATATATTGCTAGAAATTGCTTTTATTGTACTTGGGTTCCCTAAGGCTATTGAAGTAATCAAGCAGCCAAGTGCAGAAATGTAAGATTGCAATTTATATTAAAAAGAATGAAAGTAGGATCACTAGTCGATGTACCATCTGACAGGAATCTTATTTCATCCACACAAAAAAATGCAGACTTTCATTAAATAAATATGGTCCAAATGTAAAAATACAACTTTTGTTCATCTCACGCCAGATTTATCCAGACAAATTTCCTACTTTTAATATAAAACAAATATAAGTAAATTAACTAAGAAAGACGATGAAGAGTCTTGACGGTTAAGAAGTTGAGAAGTATTGCAATCATTTGAGTAAAAGTAATACTTTTATTGGAATTCAAATATTTGACATTTTAAAATAGCGCTACGAGATTGATAAAATTTGCCATTTTAATATACAAGAATTACTTAAAAACACAGTGAAAATGCTTTAAAAAACGTTTCGTACAACTATAAAAAGTGTTGGAAACGTTTTTGTACATATTAAATTCATCAGACTAATTAATTTTATTAATATAAATTTGACTAAATGCTCAAAACAAAGCAAGTAAATGTCCACTAAAATACAATTAATGAGCAACATGTGAATAATTTAAAATGTTTGTGACATGAAAAATGGGCATAAGCAAACTCAATTCTCACTTTATAGTAATGTGCTAGAATATTTATCAATCGCATATCAAAAAATAGTAATAATTACACCGAGATGCAAATATAATTCCCATGATATCGCAAGAAATTGTCGCAATTTCGCTTAGAATTGAAAATATTCTCTGACAACTTTGTTTTTACTTCTCCTGAATCTTCGTTTAATTAAATATAAATGTATAAAACAGTCCAAGATTGCATAAGACTCCAAGACTGTCTGTGAGGAAATTGAAAAGCCAGACGATGCAATTTTTTTTTTTGGCTTTATCTTAAAACAAGCACCAAACAGATTTCTTTCATCATCATTATTATTTCAGAGGCTACTACTTTGTCCCTACTGTCTTATTAAGGTAGGGTATCAAAGTCTCCTCTTTTTCACTTAAAGTAGACCAGTTATTTTACCCCTTTTGCCAAGCAATTTTCATCAATTTTAAGTTGGTATTTGCAACATCCAAATTGAGACTACTTTTGGGATTAAGAATTTATAAAACTGATTTGAAGTCCAAATTTGGATAACAAATTAACTTGCATCCAAAATGCATAAATGAAAGCCTTACTCAGCTGGACAAAATCACATGGGTCATGACGACATCTTCTTTTAATGTTGATTTGTCCAACATAAGGCAAATACATCGTAGTCTACGTATAATGCCTTTATGGATGAATGATACATGGCATATATAGGATGAAAACTTTACTATAAGTAGAACATTGTAATTTTATTTGGCCCACATACTGTATTTCCAATATTACTAATCGATGGCATATGGGCCAGGGCCTGTGGGACCCTGATGAAGTGGATCCCACTTTAAAAAAATGATGTTTTTAATTGTGGATGTACCAAATTTTTATCTCCTGGCAGCCATTATTTTATACCAAGTCGGCTGCTACATATATTGCCCATTAAGGACCAAATATGGCATACAAATGACTATGTGGCCAGCGTAGATTTACAGCAGGTCTGATACAAATATTGTTTTAAATGAAAATCTTTGATAAAAGTATACAGTATGTACTTTCCAAAATGGCTGAGTGTCTTATCTCTTAGGATTTCGCATTACTTAGTGCATGTACGGTATATCCGATGGCCAACTTAGAGAGGTTCATAGTTGTATGAACTTGTGACGCTCTGGCAAAGTGGTTTCCCCTTTTGTACACACACATAAAATGCGTAGTCACGTGTAACGGCTGCCATTAGAAAATTCAAAGGCATCAGCTCTACCATTACCGAGGCGTTTTGCTAAAAAGCATTTCAGTGATTTTCGCGAAAATGCCTCGACGTATTTTTTTTTTCTCTCGAAACTTCGCTCAATAATATAACACTTTGTTAACTCTGGATTTAACGTGAAGTTTCTGGAAACCGCAAAGATGCGATGGATAACATCGACGGTTAATACTGTACTTTCAATAATACCACAGATAAAAGTTGGCGGTTCAGGAAACCTGGACATCTGCTATTAAAAGAGGATTACACGATCCATAAAAAACCCCTTTTAACCTTTACATTTCGCAAATATTCACTACCCTAAAGGAGAAAAATATTTCTGCAAAAAAGCGTGCAAAATGACGTTATTAATTCGAAATGGATGATAATAAAAATCGGTAATATTTGTCATATTAATAGTACCCAATTCAAGATGGCGACATATTAACATTTGCACGAAATATTGTCCACAGCAGTATTTTGTTGTTGTTTGTTTTCATTTCAAAAAATACATTTAGAAATGAGCGATAATGAAATAGGGCATAACTATGCTGTCTGGCACTTTAGCATCGGCATCAAAGTGCCCAATTCAAGATGGCGTCCAGGTTTTTTTTTATGCCCTAGCATTTCGTTCAAATTTTTCAATGGAAGGGTTTTATGAATAGGACGCCCGAATTCCCTATATGAAGATCTGCACATCATAGCTTTATGTACATCTACGAAATGTTGTACATGAGTAAGTATGCCACGAAAACTGCCCTCTGGTGATTTCCACGTAAACTGACGAATAATGCTAATTTCCTGGCGGATGTTCTTGCAACGAGGGCACGAAATAGCCTGCTTATTGACTAACTTGTCTCAAGTTGGCATTAAAATAGGGGGAAAATGACACATTAAATATATGAAATGCATCTCGTCTTATCCTCGATATCTGAAGCCTAGACCATATAAGGTCTTTTGCATTCATAAGGCTGGGGAGAGGCTAGAAAACCAGACGATAAAATGTAGTGTATATAGAGAAACCGTACATCGAGGACTTATGAAAAATAATCGCATTTAAAAATCGCATTGGCTGACTTCTAATTTCGATTTATCATTAATAATGTACGGGATAAGTACTGGGAATACTCTGGATTTCCAACGAGAGAAAATGACATTAAAATAAATCTGAAAGATAGCTATCTGAAAACGGCAGACTTTGTGAACATTAACGAATATCAAGATAAACGTTAAACGAATGTTAGCGAACGTTTTAATAAATATTCAGAACTAATTTCAAATACTTGCTGTATATTTTACAATGGCCAGACCGTGGGCATACTTGGGGAAAAAGTAAAGTTAAAATTTTGGCAGCGTATCATAGGAGACAAGCAAATATAGGAAATCTGCCAAATTTGACCTAAAAATATACATTTAATGTCTAATTTAGATCAATACTGCATGACAAATTGGAAAATTATACATTTTTAAAGTGTAAAACATCAAAACAAATAAAATCGAAATTAAATAAAAAATAAAAATAGTTATTTCGAATTAATTTTATTCCTAAATTTTATCCTAAAATAGGACAAAATTTAAATAAGAATATAATTTGAAATTTATTTTTCTGAGTTTCTGAAAATCTCTTTACGTAAATAAACTTGATAAAAAATTCATAAACCTGAATATAATAAAAATTAGGTTTTATAACTGAACATAAAATTAATAAGATATTTTACAATGTTATAATTTATATTCTTAATGTATCGATCCCAAGCACGTTCTATAATTTAATCTGTCCTATTTACCGAATAGCATTTACAACTACTTGCAAAAAAAATGTCAGCGTACTTGTATTGACTATTTTCGATGAATCTTTGAATAACTTTCTTGGCATTGAGTAAAAACTGCAATTTTAATACATCCAAACATTTCTTTTGCAGAGGGTTAAACTGTTACGAATCAGAAGCGACGAAGTGCAAATGTATGAAAAAAAACCTTTAAATTTAAATACTAAAAAACCTCTTCCAGCACATACTTGAGAAACATTTCTCCGAGAAAGGCAAACATGTAGAGTATTTAACTTTGTTATCAATCATGCGGTGATTGCGACTTGCGGAAGATTTCATTAAGAAGGCAATATATATGACAAGCATTTACTGTCAGGACTCGTAATTCAATAAATATTTGCATCAAGTGCGAGAGACATTTGCATGCCAGACATTGGAAGCAACGCCTCGGAAATATTTGCAAAATATTTGTGTTGTATTGCCGAAAAAGCCGATAGAAATTACACGGTGGATTCACGTTTAATATGAAACTGATAAAGATAAATATGCGGAGGAATACACGGTCTCTTCATGATTTGCATTTAAAAGAGAGAGAAAGAGGGAGAGGAAAACTTACGAATTAAGAGACATTTGCATAACAAGAATAGGCCTACTTGAATCTTAAGATTTTATGGAAGAAAGGGGAGATGTCTATAAAACACAGGAATAGTCCAACACACAAGCTTGTATCACATTAAACTCAATCCTAACTCATTTAACGCGGAACAATTTTAAGTTGAATCGTTTAAAAGACTCGTGAATGAGTTAACGTTCCTTAGATAACGATTTAAGAAGCTGCTAAGAGGAGTGAATCTTAAAAAGGTATGTGCAATTTCAAATTTTTAAGATAAACTTCAAGCAAACTAATCCAAATTGGTAAAAATATTGCGATGAATTTATAAACGTTTATGATGAAAATTAAGAGGAACTTTTAAGATGAACATTTTGCCATTTTAAAAACAGAAAAGTTAAGACTGATTAGAGAAAAAAAATTATCTAAATTTACAAAAGATATACGGAACGAAATTTATAAAAATGTAGAACAAAATTCAGAAAATTGTATTTATAAAGAATTTTTAAAAAATGTAGAACGAAATTTTAAAAAAAAATGTTAAACAAAATGCAGAAAATTGTAGAAAAAAAATTAAAAAATGTACAATTTTTTAAAACAAAATCTTTAAAAATGTAGAAAACTAGAACAAAATGTTTAGAAAGACGGAGAGCATAACTTAGATATTTCTTCCAAATGTTTTTTATAATTAATAATAAAATCGTCAAAATAAGTTTCAAATGTACACATATTTAAGAGAAGAAAAAACTTCATTTAACGATATCAATGCTATTTTCCAGAACCATCCATTCTGTTAAACGCTCCTATCTATATTGTTTTTCATTGCAAACAAGTATCGCTTTAAGAGAAATTATTAAAAATATAACCCACTTCCAAGTTTTATGTTAATGAGTTATAATGCAATTCGCCTCGGCAATTGCAGAATACCATAAAGGAGTCAAAAAGTTAAATATACCATCCGAATGGCGTTCATATCAATTCTTAGTTTCGTATCATTGCCGAAATGAGTGCCACCTGGGGACACGTTGCAAAACGTATAAAAACATAAAACAGCGAAATTCTCTCGTCTTCACACAAAGATGGTTGTTATAAACTTGCTTCCATAGCCCTCTGGTCGGGATGAAAACTAATCAAATTGCAAGGCGAGAAAAACAACTATCGTTCATATCAAAACTATGCTGCATACAGTGGATAGATACTTAATTTTCATCTTTCGTTTATTCATAAACAAACACAGTGAATGCCCACAATCCTTCAAAATATTCTATTTACTATCCAAGATGAGAATTTTTTATCGCAATTGCTCTTTCAAGATAAATTCAGGCATACCAAACAATTTTGAAGACGAATTTATAGGAAATTTATTTATACATGGAGATACTGTACGTGTACTCAAAATAGAGATTGTGTAGAAACTCATGCAAGTTAGTACACAAGTTAGAAGAATTTGTTTCTCCAAAAAACTCGCAAACAGTCGTTGTTTGTTCATAAAGCGGAAATGACATTAAAATAACAACGCTAACCTTTTTTTCTGTTTAAAGTATTTTAAAACTTACATGTAAACTGACATGTTAGCACATTTCCTGCGCTTTTATTTCAATATTAATAGTGGATGACAGGCTGCGAATTTTGGCACTTTTTCGGAATTTATAGAAATATTAATTATTTCTACGCCATTACATCTAGACTACAAATGTTAACTTTTTATTATGTTTTGTCAAGAAATTTTGTGTTTGCATGGACTAACACCAAATTTAAAGTTAGAAAAACTCATTGCATTACTCATTCCTGAAATGTGGGTCACAAAGAAAGAAATTTAAAATACAAACTCTAAAAAATGTATAAAAAGATGCAAATTTTAAATAAAATAGGGGATCCAAAGCACTAAATCATTCCCCTGTGCCTAACCTTGATGTTAGCCAAAGCCCCTTGTGAGTATCACTACTAATATTTTAGCTTTAAATAATATAATTTTGATTCACTCGAAACATTTGTTAATCTAAATTTATTCTAAGAAGCTATATACAAGATAGAGAATAATCGGAGTTAGATAAATTTCTTGAACAAATTTCAGCAAATGCATAAAAACACTGAAATCCCTGAAGATCCAGACATTTTATGGGGAAGTGATATTATCACATTAACTGCAACACCTCTTGTCACATAAAATATTACCAGATGTTATAATATTATCTTGTTATAATTGCTCTTTATAACGAAAAATATCATCCATGTTTTATAAAAATCACCATTCTCAGAAGCAGAATTGTATGATCAAACAACGCAATGCATCTAATTAATGAGATGAATTTTATGTATCTTGGCATAACATCTGCAGAGGATGTAAACCGAATTTATGACATTACAACAAACAAAAAATGCCAACATTATTAATGTGCTAGTAAAATATTAAGAAGTTCCAAGGCAACATCTGCCTTGTAACTCATGTTTTTTTTTTAAATTTGTAAATATTCTGTAGACAGTATATAATCTTGCTTGATCATATAAAAATGTTCACACACTGTGTAATTTGTTTATTTGAAATATTATCATATAAACTATCACACATTTTATAGTATTATTTTTTGTGGCTACTTGTGCTTTTGAAAAGCGTACTTCAACTAATATAGTATATGAAATATTAAATACATGCTATTGACGGGACATAAATATAGTTTTTGACAAAAATAATTTAAAAAATCATCCACTTATGAGGCATATTGCTAGAGACATGTATATAAATATTGTTTTGAAAAAAAAAATACTTAACATTTTTTATAATAAAATTGCGTTAATATCTTTACTTCGGATATACAAAATTAAAGATCGTCTGTACAAAATTCCTTTTAGCAGACAATCTAGTCTAAAAGCGAGCTTTTACAGGCTTAGTCTATCTTCTTAGCCGAGGATTTCAAGATTTATTTTTCTCTTTAGGGCTTTGATTTTTTGTCGATTTCCGCGAAATTTCAGAATTGAAACATGAAAAAGGATTTGACGTAATTTTTCCGAGCTATCGGATAACGTTAGTTTTCTTTAATCAAACGAGCCTAATCCAAGATGATGGCAGGGATGAACATGTATTGCAATACAAGAGCATTTTGGTAAGGCGGTTGTCGACTCTCTAAGTTTATTAAGACTTACTGCTGTGAAACCTAATGGAAATTGCCATAACCTGGCAGGTTTTTCGCCATTTTTACGACTACTTATACTCGAAGCTTCACAGTTAGGACCATCGTAATCATAAATCTTCACCTGAGAAATAATAAAATAAAGCCTCGGGAAGCTGCTTTCACTTAAGACGCCAAATAAAGAAAACAGGTGACGAAGTCTGCCTCCTTAATTACCCATTTATCATATGCCTCTACGATTTTTTTTTTTACTTTGACACATGAAAACATATCTGAAATACAGGGAGCAGCAAACATTAGGCACCCAGTATAATTGCACCAAGTATAATTACATCCAGATAACTAGTCTAGATTAATTGTTGTGAATGTTTATGTCAAACGATCAATAACAATGCAAACTTAAAAGATCGATAGTGAATAATCATGGGCCACCAAAAATCCTAGTTTCAATTTAATAACGAGTTACAAAATGCCCAAAGATTTATTCTGACTGCTAATGTTATAATTATTCAATGCAATGTTTGATTACGATTTACAATAACAAATAGTTTCTCTAATAAAGTATATTCTCAACAAATTCGCATCCCTTAAACAAATTAAAGTGTAATCCGTGTTAAATATATTTGCAACAGCGTCCATTACATTTGGTTTAGTGAAAATTTCAGATAATCGAACAATTTTAATGAAAATTTTGTTATCAAATTTAAAAAACAGATTAATTTGATAGTAAAAGCCATTTTATAAAAACGTCCTACTCTGCAATTACGAATAAATAACGATAATTTAAGATAAGATTTAAGTACCTACTAACATGTTTATGAATATATTAATAGCATAAAATTATTAAAACGACACATGTTTTGACCCAATTATGACAATGTTTGCTTTTTATGCAAGACATTATTTTAAACATTGCCAATTTTCAGATAATTAGATATGTACACATACAGTATATAATATAGTACATCGTATATCAAAGTTGCAGTATAGGCTTTATATCCTGGTTGTATCAACAAATTATATGTATGATAATCATACATATTAATGGGTTCCACGTACGTTGGTTACCGATTGATACGTGTTTTGAAAATATAAGTATTCCTAAATATAGAAATACTAATTTAAACATAACGAAAGATTTATTTAACCAAACGCAAGTTGGAAGCAATTTTAAGACTATTTGTAGCAACGTGTTGATACACCCTGTAGTCTTTATACAAACATTATTTTAACTAAAGAAAGCTTACACATGATATTACTAAAAACAAACTTCAATTTAAGTGAAATATACTGTATTTATAGAAGTTATCCAAGGACATTTATCCGATCCTCATTGCTATATCTCTTGAAGAAACAAATGGCATGTATACGTTTCTTACAAGAATTCTGGCAGTGTTTGTCCAAAAAATGGGGCATAAACTGAATTACAAATCCAGAGGTCAATGGCATTTCGGCGTTTACTTTTGTCATATCCAAATATTGAGCAAGTTTAGTGCATTTAATTTGGCCGACTGAAATGCATAGGCGTATGCCGAAATATCTGATGGAAAAACGTTGATCCCAGCGCTTCACATTAAGCTCTGTTCACAGAGTTTCATCTCTCCCTTTTAACTTAAAAACTATTTTTTTTTCATATGTTATTTTTTTATTTTCGACGATGGCAAAGAGCCAACATTTCCTTGCTTGTCAGTCTGATGCTCACGCATCATAAAGTAGTTGCATACAGCGTAATATGTACAAGTTTTATGTTATTCGTGCTGAATGAATTCAATGAGAGTGGAGACTTTGTGCAGGTTTTACTCACGCACTAAGTGCGACTGCTGAACAATTTCGTTTGCTTAAAAATTAAAGTTCAACGTGGAGAGAGAGATTGGTCTGGGGGCTGCTATTCTTATATATCATAAAAATTTTCATCTTCCAAACGTTTCTTAATCTAAGTGGAAGTTCCTTTTTCAGATTTTTTTTAAAGTTCAACAGCGTCAGTGCTTCGACTCTTGCAAGGCCATTCAGTCAGAAAAATACATACGACGAAACCGAGTTGAAGAAATGAAAATCAGTGTAAAATTGAACGTCGACTTAAGGGTTGTTGAAAAGCAAAATAATGTTGCACAATATTCCGCTGCGCTGGGAATAATCTGCGACGAATAAGTTAAAATACAATTTCGACAAAGAAATAAATTGTCAGATTGTACACTAGGAACATAGGTTTGTGCCTTAAGTAAAAAAAAAAATTTTACACGTACAAGTAGGTACATTTTTAATATTGAACAATATTTATGGTATTTCAGGAAAAAGTGTTACGTATATGCTCTGAATTTACTTTTTAAATATTAGAAAATATGACTTCGTACATTTTATCTCTAGGCTCAGTACTCAGTAAAAATGTTTGTACACATTGTGACAAAACTGCTATTTAAAATTATATTAATAATGGTTTAATTTAATAATTATTATTTATCCAAAGTGCAACTTATGTCGACGTTTGAATATAAATTGCACTTACATCAACATATAGACAGCATATGTTCATTGTAATGCATTCATCTAATTGCTCCAAATGGCACAATAGATGTGATTAAATTTCAAAATATTTAAATTCATATAAAAAATGTTAGTTACCCTGAAACAAAAATTCCGTTACTTTTCTTCTCTATCAGTATATTTTCTTCAGTGTTTTTGTTATATAACCATCAATGTGGACGATAATAATATAACCTCTTTTATCGAAAACCTTTGCAAAATACTATAGGTGGCTAGCAGACTTAGTGAGACTTAAGCATTCAACCATGCTAAGGCTTTAAGAATGGCACCTATTGTATGGCAATAATCCAGTCTGATTTTAACGATTTGGATTTCACGATATCGCTGAACATTTTAAATTGAAGTCACTCGCAAGTTTTGAAAATATGTCAGGAAAAGATTTATAATGTTGCATTAGACAGGCCTAAAGTATACTTTGCGGAAATCCTATTTATTTGTTTGTGGGCCTTGGCGATAAAGGAACTACAAAGTGAACTTCGCGCACCATTTTTCATTATTTTTTCATCGTCCCATCAATATTATTGCCTGCCAAACTACTTTTTGTTTTCACTTTGGCAAATAAAATGGATGCGGGTCTCGCACAAGAGCTTTATAATATTTAGGCATCAAAAACGCATCATTTATCATGTGGAAAAACAATTGGCGCCAACATGATTTGAACATCCTACTGTTTTTCCGTCTAGTCCTGACTTTTTAAAAAATAAAAAAACAGGAAAAAAATGTGAAAATGAAAACAGATTAGATATGGTCATACAATTATTGATAAAGGTTCCTTGGATAACCAAAACACTTGACATTTCAAGCATGAATTTCCTAGAAAAATGCATTATACACTTTGACCAGTCTTGTGATCATGTCGTGTGTTTAAAACTGAACTGTATTAAAAGCATTGTAATGTCGATCATTCTATAAATTGAAAGTATATGAATTTCATCGAATTCAATTCATTCATATCAAGTTAGATTATCGGGAATCCCAGATGATATATTTCTTAAGTTTCCCTTTCAAAACATTTAATAATAGGCGGAAAGGGAGGAGCCACGCATTGAACCACCCAATGAACTAACTGAACGTATTAGGTGCGCATGCGTGATTATGCCCTTCCCGTCATTAAAGTTAAGGTAGATATAAAGACGTTGGCATGCTCCAACTGTCTAATACATGCTAGAAATAACGTTAAACAAAATGCATTTAAAAACAACTTGAAAAAATATATACTCTATAATCTGTAAAACAAGTTATTTCTGCTCACGTAAAATTTGATTTCGATTCTTGGAAGTTATCTATCGTTCATTATAAACAAAATTATTCTGAAACTATTTAAAAGTTTCCTTTAATGATGTCGTGAACGCCCATGTTGTTGTCCTATTTATCTGATAGGTCCGTAAAAACAATTCCTTTTGTTCATTCATATGACACGTTTGATCAGTTAGTGGATTTAGGTGGAGCCCTCTGGTGACCGATGACACCCATGGGAATGATCGTAATCCTAAATTAATCCAACAATGGGCACTTGATCTTCCTGAGGCAATGGCATTTTGTTGAAGTTCAAATAAACCATCTTGATATCTTAAATACCGTAGTTCACTATTACGTATTAGTATTTCAGATTGTACTGATAGGAGGTACTCGTGGTGATCTTAGTTTTCCTTGAAAGATTATGCAGTACTCGTAAAACTATGGAGTAATTGTAAGATCTTGAAGGTTCTTGGAAGATGATGGAGCGCATGGAGCGTTTGTAAATTGAAGAAATCCTTGCAAGAAATTAAAAATCATCTCAAATCTTTGTTTGATTCTTTTAAAATCCTGAGGTTTATAAAAGATCTTGAAGGTTCCTTGAAAGTCTTGTAAGATTTTGAAGGTTCCTTTAACGTTTTGTAAGATTTTGAATATTCTTTGAAAGTCTTGTAAGATCTTGAAGGTTCCTGTAAGATCTTGAAAGCTAATGAAGAATCTTTGATATTCTTGAAAAGTCTTGTACGTTCCTTGAAATTCTTGTAAGATTTTGAAGTTCTCTGAACGTCTTGTAAGATCTTGAAGGTTCCTGTACGATCTTGAAAGTTATTCAAGAATCTTTGATATTCTTGAAGTCCTGAAGGTTCTTCATAGTCTTCTTGAGATATTGAGCGTTGAGAAAATGTTTGAAGTACTGTTTCAAACCTGTTTTGGTGTTACGTTTTTTCGATGGTAATGAGAGTTCATGCTCGTACGTCATCGTAAAAAAGCTACTTTCTTACATGGCGATATGACATTTCACTTAATATTGTCTATAAGGATAATTTACATCATGGAAGGGTTGTATCACTGTTGACACACATGCATCACGTCTACTGTAGAATGGTTGCAATTGACGTCATCACAGAGATATGCATCACTTCAATGAATAGTTTAAGCAGTGTTTCATTAATAAAGTATTGGATCAACGCGGTATTAAAATCTCGTTTGTTTGCGATGGACTTGTTGATATTATATGTTGATTTATGCAATCTGAAGGTAATAATTCATCAATGACTAGAACATTCAGAAACAAATATTGCAAAGATATTTAACAGTAAAAATCGATGCTTTCTTACTCTTTAGTTTGGATGATTAAGTTATAAATCTGCATACGATTTCGAAGGGATATTCTTAAATAACGTTTTACAAAAATGGCTATACCATTCACAACATAGATAAACTAAAACAAGTTTTTACACCACATCGGTGGGTGTATCTTACGTTGGTCTATTTTTATTTATTTTCAGCAAATTGCATGTGAAAGGAGTGTTCGGTGGTGGCTTTCCCAAAGGGCCAGGGCGGATTTTCTGACAAAACTAATAATCATGTAAATGGATTTCCGAGTGAGTTCAATGCAAAGTGTGTCCTTGGACAATAAAAAAGCCCCTTAACTTTCTCTTTTTCTTTCGAGGATAACCCTTGACGAAATACAGAGCATAAATGCACGCTTTCCAGAGGCCATAAAATCGCACTGAAAGCCAATAAATATTCAAATTCAATCTGCGCTACGAGGCCCTAATTCCGAGAAATCGCCAGTTTTTATTTATTTTTGCTACGGAAATCCGCTCAAGAAATAGGCATCTCGATTTTATCACTCTGGATTCTCAATGGGCATTTTGCATGCCTTGCCGTCGGGATTTAGGGCAAACGTAGCAGCCTCTCGAATATTTCATCTTTATTTGTTAGCACAGAAGATCATATAGAATCCTCGTTGTAAAATGGCTTAACATCAAAACCCACGAAACTCAAACAGTTTTAACTGCTGTACAAAGTTTTAATACAAATCTATTAAGAGGATCGATGGTGATTTGGCAATTCATTTCGGCCGTTTTAAGGGGCATCGGGAGGATGTATATCATCCAAAACATTATTACTACAGTCATTTTTCCCTAACATTGGCAAATATTTGAGCAAAACTTGGATTATAAGGCTTGTGCAAACAAGGGTGAAAATACAGGTACATGTATCTGCATTGAGAAACTTCAGAATACAAGCGTTGCTCTAAAATGCTATCAAAAATATTACTTATAAATAGACCATAGCTACTGTTTCATTTTTGAAAAAAATACTAGTATAACAACATTTCTAGCCATTCTATTGATTATTTTTATAACATCATATTGTAATAGAGTAAGTCTATTATAGTATGAGCAACAATTTTAAATTGGCTTGTCCAGAAATGCAGGCAACCACACAAAGTAAGCACAAAGGACATTATCTATACAGGGTGTCCAGGATTCCTTATCAATAACTAAAATATCGGATTTGTTATATATTTGTTATACAAAGGGAAACATTAAGAAATTAAATTAATAAATAACAGTAAACGGAAAAGAATGCATATTTGTTCACCATGTAAATGATTATAAATTGATGCAAATTTGGAAGACATTCAAAGGGTGAAACAACGCACTTTAGTGCATGTTTAGCATGTTTAGCATGCAATTTTAAAAATCCTCTGCTCAGAAAACTATGCTCATGCCTTCCACATTTTTCGTAGGTTAGTTCAAATAATAATAGTCCCAAATACAAGGGTTAAAATTTACGGGATTTTCAATAGCGGTCATATTCCCCAAATATCTCTATTTTGATAAGAGCATGAAATAATAGACAAAAGTTCGTCTTTTCAGCCGTTTTCGGGAGATAGTTTTTACAGCCCAATTTTTATTTGATTTTCGAAATCTTTTCGGCGCTATATTCCAACCATAAAAACCGCCGTGAAATATGGCATATTTCGCGGAACCCAAAAGCCGTTATGTGAATACAATGAATGTGTATAGTACAAATACAATTGTTTTTCTTATCGTGAATTTTTATGTCCGAAACCGAACAATTTTTTTTTTGTTGGCCAAAGGAAAAAATGCTTTATAAAACAGTGATTTTTAGCGCTGCCACTAGGACGCAATTTCTTAACTTTTCCTTCATAAATATTCGTGCAAATCTGCGACAATCGTGTTTGAAAACTCGCTATCTTTCCTTTTTGTGGCAATGTTCAAAGGGATGTAATAATCCTCCGGACAACCAGTAGCTGAAATGATGGTCAAATCCTTTTTCATGCCAGACAAATTTATGGAGGCCCTTGCACAGATTTCTTATCCAAAGTTGAACAGAAATTTTTCCAAATTGAGCAAATTCCCCTATTTCAGAAGCAGTTTGGAAAACGCTTTAAAGGAGCTGGGAACAGGCCATTAAAGTCCCCTTTTCAAGTCAACATCAATGGCTTTATCAAGATGATTTGGGCAGAAATCCAGCTCTTTGATCCGAAAGGTGGTGCTTGGAGCTTGTTACACACATCAAAAGAATTCAAAATTGTTATATTAAACATGCATAAATACAATTTTGTTTATACATCAATACACAATAGCAAATTTCATATTTATGTGATTGTTCAAGCTAGTGTACAATAAATCCATACAAGTTCGTACTCGTATTTTATCGTATACGTTTATAAAAAATGTCAACTTTAGTAAAATGGTAATTTTTCTCGAATATACTAAGTAAAATAGAAAATGAACATGCATGAGTATATAGTTATAGTTTATGATTTATAAATGTTTTGAAAAGTTATTTTAGTACATTTAATTGAAACGCTAATGTTGCTTTTTAATGGCTGGATCAACGTCCAATTTTACGAAAGTTGTACTGTATGAATTTTATAATGTTATACTAAACATTTTATATTTCCCATATGTACTTCATTAAAATTATAATTGTAGTTATACTTCTTGGCGTCCCTTCATAATGCATTTTTTATAACTTTCTAGATTTCAAATATTAATGCATTCGAGCAATGCTCAAATGACTTGTAAACTTTTTATGGATTCGAATGAAATGAAGTTTTCTAATATATTTTTATCGTCCATATTGCTATAAATTTGGATTTTGACGATAAAACTTTCGTGTCTAAAATAGTGAATTGGAATGCTCTGATTTATGAACCGTTTGCATACAGAAACATGTTTCTAAATATAGTTGTCGCATTAGTTTTGCATAGAACTTTTACTTTAAAATAATGTAATGAAATTAGTAATTTCAAAACAAATAAAATACACAAAGGGATATGACTACACGTATATATATGAAAAACAAATATTTATGCATTACATATGCTGCAGTTCCAGAGATCTATATTGCAGTATGCAGCCAACAATAAAATGTATTAAAACCAATAAAAATATGTTTAAACAACATGTATTAGAGAATAGTTTCCCTAATGAAATCTCAAACTAGCTCACATGTCGTTAAAGTTAAACAAATAGTTTCTGAACCATTTGAAATCCTTTAAATTCCCATATAGTTTCCAAGAACATATTTCAAATTAGATTAATTTGTTTCAATGTTCGAAAGACAATCCCATCCTAAATCAGACTAAATGGAAGGTGACTTATTTAGACTTCGCGGGAAAAACTAATCTTAAGCCCATTTTCCGATTAGTTAGTAGTCCCTAATAACGGGTGTGAACAATATGTAAAAGATTTAAACGAAGTTCGGCTTCATTTCCTCGGTCGCATTTCATTTCCTGGGGGCGAAACGAGTTGAGGTTAAGCAGAACCAATTGCGAGTCATAAACTACATTAATGTCGGTATAAAACGAAGAAAAGAGATTCACGACGCGCACTTTTATAACCCCTTCTTTTGCATTTTTTATATCGGTATGCTGATATTGATTAAAGTGCTAGGCATGGGAAAAACTCACTTTGCCATTAGCGAACATTCTCGTTCAAACTTAATATCGGAGGAATTTTTTTTTCCTGAAAAACATCATAACTGTTCAGAAACTAAATAAAACTTGGAAGGACAGTGTAAAACGAAGCTGATTGGGGTCCCTAACGACGAAATGAATGATGATTATAAGTTTCAAAAAGGTTTCAAGATGGCCGTCGTCGTTTGTACGCTAGGCTTCACATTTCAAACATGAATGTGCAATGCGAGTGAATGGAATTTTAATATGCTGATTGATGCCCGGCTTAAGTCTATATAATATATGGTCGACATATATGGTCGACGACTGCTTAAATTGATGTTCAAATGTTTTTTTGAAGAGGCTACTAATGTCTGACTTATGCACATTAAACTTCAATGTATTTGCAAAGACTGTGTCTAAAGACAGAGCTAAAACTGCACATGGAGTTTCAAGATGGCCGTCGCTTTTCCACACATTTTTCATCCTCGTTACTACAATTTAAGACTCAAGATTTTGATTTTAGCTTACATAAGAAGGAAATATTAGGAAATTATAACTATGGTATGTCCATCGAATCACAGGTCATGAACCCGAAATTCCGTAGCAAATGTTATGACCAATGTTGTTAGTGTCTCGCTCAATTTGTTGGCTAGTCTGTTCAGAGCATTGGTTTCAATGGGGTTGATCAATCCGTCTTTCGACCTTCTAAATTTGTCAGATTAATCTTGCTGGGACATAATTCATCGTCAATATCAAATAGTCATTAATCACTTCGCGCACTAACTTAATATATCCCGAGTGGCTTTCATTGATTGGTGCATACGAGGGACAAGAACCTCCGTCATTGGGCAAATACTCAACTTCAGGTAGACGTTAGGCAAGAAAACAATGTTGATTAACAAGCCATACTCAAGTTTACTCAGTGCTCTGGCATACTACTTGCAACACATTAAGACTCAAATAATATAAAATACTTAGGGTACTACCTTCTTATAAAAATTTGATTTGGATAGTTTTATTAAAAGGTACCATTTGGAACCTAATAATTAACTATTAAAAATAGATAGTTTCCAACATTCAGAGCTGTTAAATGGAGGAATATAATGGTCTAAAAAAGTCACCATCTAAAAAGGTTGATTTCATACCGAAAAAAAAAAATTCGTTGAATCTTTTCCCATTTCCATAAAATCAACACTTTCAGAATGGGCATATTTCAGCAGTCTTCATTTCCAGAGCTTTTTTTTAGAATTCCATTGGGTATTCTAAATGGGAGAACTTGATACTGTTAAACTAACCTTGAAATTCTGGACAAGGTCTCTACAATATCTCTACAGAAGAGTTTTATGCGGGCAATCTACTCTGTAACTTGCCATTTACTTCCAAACGATGGGTATAAAAAATTCATTTATGCTGACGTCAGTATCCACAGCGATTTCATTAGCAGACGGTGCTCAGGAACTAAACCTTTCCTCACGATAAAGTTTATTGTAAGTTTAAACCAGGTGGCGCCTCCTATACAGCGATGAACTAAATAGTGTGAAATGATAAGCTTATTACTTTAAGTAATATCTGCCAATTCTAAAGTATACAGACAGTCTGAAAAACAATATTATTGGATGTTGGAACTTGTAAAAGACAAATACTAACAAATGATACAATAAATTAATTATGATAAATTGGTACCAGAGATGAACTATGATTAATTGGTACAAAATAAAGTATAAAATGTATTTTCTAAAGCTGAAAATGTTCCTAGACAAAATCTGATGATCCATAATAAACGAATTCAGGGAAACTATCAGAATAAGTCTGACAAATCTGACAAAAACTAATTTTGCAAATTAGTACAACAACAGGACTAGTTTGTACAATTTTAGAATATATGAAGTCTAATGAATGGTGCGCAATGTCAGTATAAAATTTAAGATCATTTTAAACAATTCCAAAGTTGTCCCAACTGATTATTAAAAAATTAATTAAAATATAAACTGCTATTTTGTGTGCTTATTTTTATCACTTTGCATTAAACAAAAACACATTTGCAGAATCTGTGGCATTTTATCAAACACACTTTGATTCCATGTAGGAATATTACATACGTGAACAAAGGAACTAGCAAATAAACTAATGTTTTCAAAACTTTCTCTTAGCTTCTGTAAATGCCCACCAGATGGAGGTTCGGCTTGCGGCGCTAGCTTAGATGACAGGCAATGCAACGATGGTAGCACCTTTCATTGATTGATTTCGCTGTATCGCATTGGGTTGATGGATTGTGCTCAAATAATGTTCTTAAACAACCGAAATGGTGCACGACTCACTGCCCATGATGTGTTGCTATATTTAGCCATTTATTAAAGGGAATAAATACAAGAGTCTGCTCAGGTATTAAATCTAACTTGTTTGAATATCTAATGCTCAACTATACTTTTGTAAATATTTCATGTTTTTTATTGGTGTGAAATATATAGCATTTCTCGAAAACAAATTGTTTAGAAATTGCTTTAATTTATATGAATACGCTGAACATGAGCAGTATAACGTATATTTAATAATTCCAGTTATCTGTATGCGCTTTTTAATATTAAAGTATATGACAAGACAACAAATTTGGAATATGTGGACAGAATACTTAATCACGAACAATATGTACAGCAAGATTTGAAACAAATATGGAAATAATTGAAATAACGTTGGTTTTATATCAAATTAGGTTGGTGTCCGTGCACTAAAAAAGAAGGGTAAAACGACTATTGAGGAAGGGATGAGTATGGCAAGAACCTAAGTGTATTTTCGCAAATAGGTTTGTCAATAATTTTGAAATTCCATCGGGGAAAGGGGAAAAGGAAGAGGTCAAAAGCCGTTGAATTTTATGTATTTACTACATGGTTCAAATGCACGGTAATTCGATAATAAATTTACATAATTCTGCAATGAATATTTTAAAGGGAGGAAACGTAGCCATCGTTTCGCTAACTTCCGTTTCTGACCGGAAAAGGCAACCAAATAATGAATTTTACTAAACGCAAGGAAAAGCGAAGCCTAAATACCAGTAATAAAATGCCACTGATATATGACATACAATAGCCCAAAGATATATCTTTAAATGTATACTTCCAATAGGTGGCGTTGTAAATTGCAATTACCATGCATTAACTAGAGGTGCGATTTTAACAGTTTAGCCGTTAAAGACATAGCAGTGAACATTTTTGGGCGGCCCTGCCTGTTATATTTCATCAATCCACTACCATAGCAAACTAAACAAAATAATCGAGTTAACCTCAAAACAAAGTCTGTTGTTTCGAAAACATTAGTTTCATCGATTGGGTCCTTTTATGACATTCAAAATGTGTGTCCTGTATAAATATATTTTCGTTATGTAAATTGTTCACGCTCTCTACTACATTACCGCAATTTCGCGAAACGGGAATCCTTTCACAGGTTGCAGATGTAATTGATCGAAAATAATGCAGAAAATGTTCATTTTAGTTATGATCTCAAATTTAATTGTTCGAGAAAATGAAGCATTTACATGGGAGATTCACAATATGCACGGGTAATAAGCTTTATGCAGTTTTAAACTGCATAACTCCTCAAGAAAACATTAAAATTGTGTGTACATATAGAAAATGGGGGATGTTTACGAAAATTGTACATCCTGTACAATATATATATATACGTATAGTATGAAAAACATGCATATATATGATTATAATTTTAGCCACTCACAATTATTAACGCTAATTAACAAACATAATTCTTGGAAAAGTTGTATACTGTGTGTGGTGTCATATATTCCTTATCAGAAATTGAACATTATTATATGCATTTTCAACTTCAAAAAGCGTTATGCTGTACATTGGCCATGCACATGTCAAATTTATGACACATCAATGCCTATAAATGTCAAGCTTCGGATGTCACTATACAACATCTCAAAAGTTCTAAAAAAAGCCATGTACTGCATGTCCACTTATAGAAATGTCCATATACATTATATCCAATTTCTGATGTATCCATACTGTATATGGTATACTGTTTTCAATACGGGATTCCTTCCACTATTTTTTAACATAATGTACATTAAGTATCCATGGTCAAGAGTTGCTTGTATATCAATTTTGCACCAATAAAACCATTTGTGATCACCTTAGCCATACAATTGCAATCACATCCAGTTTAATTTTATAAACAACTGGCAAAAGCAATTTTGATTTGGGGAGAAACAATGAGAAACGTATGTTCCCACTTTGAATACCTATTTTCCGATTCGCATCCTGAAGAACTTAACAACAAAAAAAAATGAATGTTTGCAAATAAATCGATTTCATTCCACCACTTTCCTAACCTCGTCTATTGTCAACTTAAGTATTCATCGTCTCTCACGTCCGTATCCATGGGGCCTTGTGCTTGACCCTTTACCGGACCCTACTCTGTATTCAGAAATGAATTGAATCTAAAGCCTATTTTAAGTCCAGTTGCTAGAACTGGATGGGTCATTGAAAAAAAAGGTCGCAGATTCCGTTGCCCCTAATGATTTATTCAGGATTTTGGGCAGAGAAAAAAAAAATGCCAAAGAAACCCGAGAAACACAAGGCCGGATATCGACTGCAGCAATATGGAAAACAGAGATAGACAGATAAAGCAATCTTCTTCGTCTCTTTCTGTCTGTTTCTTCGTTGGTAGTCACATAGCGAACGGATTCCTAGCATACATTTCAAATTAAGCAAAAGACAGCGAGAGAAAATTCCAACGAAAATCTCGACAGCGCGGGATTCGGGAAAAAGAGATTAAGCGAGCCAATTGCACGTATGCCAGCCAAATTGGAGGAGAAAATTAAGCCCTGAGACAATCATACCAAAACGCATCAGCGATTCAACGAGCCAGATTAGTGCTGCAGCTGATGAAAGCAGCCAAGCGCGCCCTCTGTGGTGGTGCCACCAACCACCAATGGAGCCAAATTCCAGAAGTTGAACCACATGGAACCAAAACAATCTTCGAAAACTGGAAAGGTTTTGGGGGAAACAAAAGAAGCTTGGTAGACCACATATCGTACCAAAAAGTTCAATTGAAAGGAGTTAAGATCAAGGGCAGTGAATCTTTCTTAGAAAATACATGGAGTTGGAAGGGGTAGCAGAAGATATACAACATGTTGTCCTGTGCTTTGATCAACTTCAGGTGAATGGGCTGTCTGTTCTAGCCACAGCAAACTAAATGGGCTGGAACCAACAATATCATTTATATAACGGTTTTCTCACAGATAAATTCCGCCTCCTTAAATAGTGGAACAATTGCCCACATTACAATAACCAAAACGATGTATGCGCACATCGGCTCGTATTATGAAGTCCTCCACCAGAAATAAATTAAAACACGTGATCTAATACAAAACGCAGTGGAACAAATTAAGGTCATCTTAGACCACACATTGTACCACAAAGTCCATTGGAAAGTAGCTCGTTATCTGTTAATATCAAGGGCGGTGTACCCGTCTCTGAAGACCGGACCATTGATAGAACACAGTTCTGGAGTGTCTTGCTGGAGAACTGTCCACTCTGTTTAGTAAAAACGGACGACATACAGTGTGTGTATGCCCTAACCAAAGTTAGCAGTTCACTTTTCAATCCACTTATTAGGATTGGATAAATAATGTCAATTAAATAATTTACTTCTCACATGCAAGTCCCAACCTGGGTAGTTTGCTCTACATAGTACGTCTAGAATTTGTACAGAATTTTCAACAAAACCGTTGTTTTACAAATCTAAAATTGAAAAAATATACGCCCGTCCATCACCCTATAATTAAAAGCAAGTAAAATCTCGCGTGGGATTAAAAGTAAGCAACGGCATTTTCAACAGTTACTTATCCAGAAAGTGTTGACAGTTACAGCAACACATTTCTGGAAAGGGTGGTTTTTTTTGACAAAAACGCTCGTTATTTTGACAAGCGACACTGGGTGGAGTCGTTGTCTCTCGGGGTGTCCAATCTGTCTCCAAGGGAGTTGTCTCTCATTTTCTGAATAATGCAATTGTTTGGATTTTTTTTAACAACATTTTCGTGTCTTTGGTAAAAATCTTGTCTTCCTTTGCTGTTTTATCCTCTCACTAGCTGCGAATGGCGTGTGGTAGCCCCTCATTATTTCGCTATCTAAAACGAATTGTGCTCTACACCTCCTCCTAAACGTTCCTAATTATGCTAATTTTCTGGGTTGGCTCCGTTTTTCTACCTTTTCGGCGACCTAATTAGGCTCTTGTTAACAACTATTGTAAGTGCGCAACTCTGGCTAATGTAATTAGTTGTTCGCTCGAAACATTGTTCATTAGCCCTCCACCCATGCTATTTGTTACGCTCCTAAGGCTTTTGAAAAATGATTCGTGTTATGGGAAAAACTTAATGGCGATATTTATTAGATGCTAAAAATAAAGAAAAATGTTTGGCGCCTAGGAGAAACAAGATACAACTAAAATCAGCCGCCAAAGGGGTTTTCTTCATTCAACCAGAGTTGCTTTTGCTGAAAATTGTTAATTGAAAAATGAAAGTTTCATTAACGTGTTTATCGTTGATAATTGCAGATGCAGACAAAATGGTTAGAAAATACTTGCGGGAAAAAAGTTTTCGGAAACGAAGTATACTGGTGGATCACTTGGGAATACATTTGATCCGCTTTTGACTGTATTAAATATAGTCTGCCGCCATTAATTGCGAAAAAAACCAAAATGTCCGCTTCACACAGTTTATGTTTATGGGATAATGATTTTGGAAGAATTAAAAGGGTGAAATTCTCTAGTGGAAATTAGTGTAAAGTAATATGCACGTTTTGCTTCATGTACATGCTATAAGATGCTATAAGATACAGTACAAGTTTCTGGTATAGAAAACATCTTTATCTATAGTATAATCAAAATCTCATATTAAACTTATATCAACATATTGTATAATGTTAAAACACTGATTTAAGAGATTTGATACCTGCACACATCATACATTTCTTATTCTAATTGCAATGTGGACATGTCATTAATACTCTTGAAAGTTGCATAAAGTTTTAAATTCATAATCATTTTAAGAAACTTAGTATTTTCTAACCAAAGTTGATTCCAAGATATCTTTTTAACGTCAAAAACTCGTCATTAGAGAGTTTGAGCCATCCAACGTTGACGAAACGATAACGACAACGTCAACGAGAAAAGCGCGGGAAGCCCAGAATGGCATTGGAATGCCATGCTTCGCATAGGGTAGTCCTTCACATTCCGGACTGTCAACGCAGTTTCTCGTTGTCGTTACCGTTATCGTTTCGTTAATGTTGGATGGCTCAAACTCTCTATTAACATTTAAATTAATCAACAAACAACGACGTCATAAAGTTTCTTGCTTATGACGTTAAAGTTTGTTAAAATAACCCACAAAATAACACTTCAGAAAAATTGGGCTCTTATTTTAATAACGAAAATGTTAAACCTGTATTAAAACAGCCTGTTATTTCCATATAAATGACATCATATTTACAAATATAAATTAAGTCATATTTCCATAGAAATTACCTCGTAGCTCCATTTAGAGGGGACGTCACCTTTTAATGCAAATGATGATATATTTCAACGAACATTTCGTCGTATTTCCCTATTATTTTTTTGAAGTTTCTTGAACGTTGTTCTGAAACTACCATAAATTCATTGCCCAAACTGGTTTTACTTAGCAGAAAATTACGTTTAATGGATCACGATTGTGTCCGTTCGTAATCTGCACGTTTCGTGAATTTGTTTCTGTATAATTCAAGTCAAAGGTCATTGTGTTCATGTAGTAAGTATCCAAATAACCCCTAGATCGTTGACGATGAAATTTAAGGGCAAAGGCAGCAATTATTTTAATTGAATTTCGGACGTTTCAGCAATTCGAAATTAGCAGATGGAAAAGGTTTAATTCCGGCGTCAAATGCACTAATTGATTAATTAAAAACACGAGGTCTCGCCTAGCTTCCAATTTCAACTGCAAAAGGCCGACGAAACCAGGCCTAAACTTCGGCAAAACAAATGTCCTAATGACATCTCAAACATCACGAGAGGTCAAAAGTGGTTTTGGGAAAAACAAGAACGTTTTTGGGAAATGAATTTATCCATTAAATAAACGAAATAAACTGAATTAACAGCGTTTGGAGAAATGAGAAATAATTGGGTGGTAACGGGAGAACATCAAGGAAGAAGGAAAAGTTAAATAAGCTTACTTCCAGAGCTTAGAAAATCTTTATTTGGATAATTAGTAAAACGTACTGTATCTAAGACGGTAATTGAGATTAACACTTCGACACCCTGACATAAATAATTGTTCAAACGCCGTAAGAATTAGATTACAATTTTTTATAAAAGAAACCCTATTATATATGCATCACGATTGGAGTTTTATATTTTCTCCTTTAATGCATTAAATTGCACTGAAGTTTATCAAATATTTACAAAATATTAACATATTGTGAAATAGATGCATTTTTCGGTCTTAATGCTTCTTTAAAATCGGGCAATTTTCACCAATTTTGACAATCTGAAAATTTCACCAAATTGAACAGACTATTTCAATAAATTGTGACAAATACGTGTATTATTATTTTGTGAATATTTTAATACAATTTTGATTTTAACTCGTATCTACCATCGTTTGTGTGTTATAAGGTAAGCAGCACAGTGTGGATAAATCATAAGGTCCTAATATACAGTACAGTACTATATGTATATTTCTGATATGCAATTTTTCGTATATGTATACTCGTATTAAGTAATATTTGTGTAGTATACAGTATTATTTATCACATGGGGTGAATCCATCTTCCTATTGCCTTTTCCATAACACTGTCTATAACATTCCATAAACTAAATCATATTAAACCAAGTAAACCTATACTGCACAGGTACAATCTTCTTAAATTTGGAGGTTAATTAATAATAATATGGATTTTATCACATTTCGTCACTTGGTAAAATGTCATCACTTCCATGACTGAATTTGCATTCACCATAGGTAGATGGACAAAATGGTCTCAACAGAACCGTAATTGCTAGGACTTTGTTAACAGTTTGCGTTTACCCCACAAAACGCTGGTCCTCCATTTTGATCAGATTCTTTTGGCAAGCGCAAAATACAAAAAAAATGAGAGAGACGGGAATAATTCCCGTGGGACACTTTGTTGAATGGCCAGTGCATTGGGAAATAGAAAACAAGATTGCTTTCTCGACTGACGTATGTGCGCGGCTTATACACGGGCTTAAGAGGGGCAACTTATTACGGAAGCTCCAGTGGGACATGCCAAAAATGACTCCAATGAAAACACGAAAAACCGGTAAGAAAAACAAACGAAAAGAATGAGAAAAAAAGGCATTTGGAAAAACAGGAGATGAAGGACAAAAAAAAATGTTGTGACACCCAGAATGACAAACAGCAAATGGGTTTTAGGACAGAATTTATAAGCTTAAAAATCAATATTAGCCTATAGCAGCTTATGGGCCCATAGGCGCAAATGTATATAAAGTTGTAAATCGATAGACGGAAGAGACGAAAATATCATTAAAACAAGGTGTATAAGATGTTACGAGAAAAGGCTGCACGCAGAAATTTCATTTACAAAGGTGGTTTTGATGTCCCTTAAGATGTTGCTATTCCCAAGTCACGATCGTCATCACCTTTTTCTTTTCTTTTTTCACTTTTCACTTTTTTTTTTGTAGACTAAAAAAACAGCGTTTTATAACGAGTTGATAATGTGAGGGCCATTTGGTAGCGTCATGCCACAAATATTCAACGGCGCTTTAGCTGCCGGCTGTGAAATCCAGCTGGCGCCTCTTTTCCCCCCCTTACCCGTAAATGCAACGCGATACGAAGATTAATTTGATTGTCCGAGAATAAACAGTTTGCTTAGATAGTTTTGACAAAACAAGAAGTTACTCAAGTTTTGGGTTTACCTTCAAAATGAAAAACTAGACCACTAACTAATACATTTCAGTTAACTATATTGATTGATATCCAGTTTTTATAAACAGGATTATAGGACGTAATCGAACGTCAAATGCGACTTTTGGAGTTAATAACTATGATTAATATATGTGTAAAAGGCATGTACAGTATTATTAATTACTGTGTAACTGATAATATAATACAGCAATTTGAATTCCAGTGAGTGTACGAGTAAAAAAAATAGAAAAAGTAATTTTTTATAAAAAAAAAGTTGCAGAAACCCTGAAAACGTTTAACGGAACCACAGGGTTCCCCAGAACACAGTATGAATACTGCTGTCTTTGGCGTTTTTTTAAAATCAAATACTGTATATCAAAAAGAAGATTTGACAGAAATCTAAAAATTTGATATAAGATTTTGCTTGAGAGCATTGACATGTAAAATTGTAAAAAAATGTTTGCTTTATTGGAGACACTTACCAAAAATGGAAGTCCATCGCCTCCGTCCACATTGTATATGCCAATGTTTCCTAAACCGTCTTATTAAAGAGGGGATTGCAAATACCTAGAACGAATTGTAAAATGGTTTTACTTTACAATTGAAAAACTGAGCTAACGTGAATTGTTTTAAAATAAACACGAATTACATAATACCCAAGTAATCACTTCACTTACTATACTTATGCTTTTGAAGAACTCTTAATGTGATCAGAGTTATTCGGTCGTTAAAAACTATCAAATTGTACAGAATTTCTAATAACTATTTTAATATAGCAAATGCACCCTGTCTGGGTCAATATTTCATATAAAGGAACAAGGACAATTGTTAGTACAAGTCATCATTGTAAAAGTTCTCGTGGGCAAAATAGCCTTTTCAATCTATGGATCTTTTGTCTAAAACTTTGAAGTTTGAAGAAAACCCATAGACATACAGGTTCTTGTAAGATATTGATTGGTCTGAAACGCAGTTTAGGATTTCACAATGGCCAACAACAACTCAGCCCTTAAAAACACATCTCCTTTTGGTCAGTTGAACGTGACTCGGTCTTCAAAAAAAAAAAAAAAATACGATTTTTCCAATTTGAAGCTAGTTTGATAGTTTTTTTTTGTTCGGCTTCAAATGCTTTCATTCCGCTTTATATAACAAAAATAAGTCTACTTCCAATGCAATGTCTGTTAGTATTTTATTTGAAAAAGTTTAATAGAATGACTATACGCTTCATACTACATTATACAAACAATAAATGCAGATTTCAAGACTTGTATATTTTCAACCCATACTTTCTTTAATAGTGGCACAACTTTATCAGGTGCCACTTAAAATGAGTTACAAATCAGATATACTACATGAAAAATGCCAACATGCATATAAGCATTGTTTGTAATTAAAAAGGTACAAGAAAGGAACAAAAATGAACCCTAACAAATTAACCTATTTTAATTATCCAAAATTCCTTATTTAATTAACTCATGATTAATAGGCAACCTTGGCTACTTAAAACAAGTCCTTAATTTATTCCAGTCTGTTAAATAAACACTTCCCAGGATTAAGTATGACGAGTTATAAAACATCATTTATCAACTTTCTCATTTTGCATTTTTTGTATTAAACACGACAGAACAACAATGCTAGTTCTCCTACTTAATTTCATAAACTTAATTCCGTCCTAAAAAGCAAGTAAAAAGACGATGTTTCTTTTTGACAATTCATTTCTATTAATGTGACAAAATTATTCACCTGTAAAAATGAGACCATATTTAAGGTAGAAACTATGGAACATATGACCATGCTAGTTGTTTCATAATCTAATATAGTATAGTAGTAATAAATATAAATCCAAAATAGAAGAACTAGATATAGTAAATTTTATTATCTAATGCATTTTAATGGATTTAAATTTGCCATAATATGAATTTGCTGCTCATCTAATCCAAAGAAACACGTTTCATTGCAAACAAAAGATAAGGATAAATTAAATTTATCAGTGTCAAATTGAATAGATAATGTGATTTGCAATATTTGCATTTAGAACATGTGCCATATATATATATATTTTTAAATAAATTTAACGTGTACATGCAGCATATCAAGTATACAGAAAATAATTTGAGATAAATTTAGCATTTTCAAAAAATCAATGCTTGAACTTTTCCCCAAAACTCATGAATTGGGAAAAGCTAAAAAATTGAAAAGCATTCGCCACATCTTTAAATACAATAAAAAACAAAATTTGTAAACATCATGCAAATAAGAAATACAAATATGAAAGTTCTCAATAAATGTATCGTTTGTTTTGGTTTACTCAAATATCACACATTAAATATTTCTTTCAATTAAGGATCCCATAGTTATCTTTCAACGTTTTTTATTTATTGTTCTGAATGTATTTGTTAGGCTTAGACAGTTTTCTGTTACAATCTCTTTTTTATTGTTCACCGAAGAAAGCTTAATGTCGCAATGCCTTTGTTTACTTCATCTAGAATTCAAGCTGCATTTTAGATGTTTTTTCAGCCCGGAGTTGTTTTAATAAGATCGCTTTTAGTTGCCTTATTTTGCGAAGAAATGCAGGGTTGGGATGTTTCAAAGAAGAAATTTAAAAGAAAGAAAGACCTATGAGACCCTGCCTTGTATATAAGCAATAAACGCAAGCATGTACATGTATTAGCAAGAAAATAAGCTTTTTTTTTTCTCGAAAAAAAAATATAAAAGCTTTCTTCATTATACAGTAGGGAATTATTTGAAGAAATGCGTAGGTAATTCTAACAAAGTCAAACCTCTTTACGTTGGGTACTTTAGGGTTATCATAAAAGGCTCACAATAAAACGGTAATTAATAATAAAGCTAAAGAAATCAACTGAATTTTCATTTTTTTTTAAATACTAGAATGTTTACATTGAACCATAATGTAATTATGTGCAAACATGCTCTTATTAAAAAAAAACATTTTTCGAATTATATACATTTTGAATTGAAAAGAATGCAATACAATGCATTACGTGTGTATAATATTATACAGAATATGTATATTATGATTATGCACATTAATATTTTGTTATGTGTTTTATTTCAAGTCATGAATTACTGTATACAAATGACTTGAAATGTTGTACGTGTTAATTTTGTAAAATACTGTCAGTTGGAATTATATTTTTCAGCTTATTTCTACTGATGTCTTTACGCCTTCATGCATTACAAATCCATTAAATTTATTTGAAAAGCATAAATTAGTTATCATTTCAACGCATTTGGAAAAATATACCGATATTAAATTTTATTCAGTCGCTCTAATTTAAGCCTAGTAAAACTTTCCAGAATGATATATATATATGTACATGTAATTAGAAATATCATGTTGTAAATTAAACAAAATCAAAATAAACCTTAGGCAAAATATATCATGTTCATCCAATTTTGAATATAAAATAATTTCCTTAAAATGGCCAAATTTGGTAAATTGATAATTATACAAAATATTTTATTAATTAGCTTTTTTCTAGGTCGAATTAAAGGCGAATGTTTATCCAGAAAAAAAGTATTTGACTTTACCATGTTGCAGTGCCCAATAAGAGAGGTTACAGCATACATATGCAAATGCACCCCATGAATCAAACTTTTTTTATCTTAAATAAGAAAAAAACAATGGAACTTCTCATTGCTTTATTCATTTGAATAAACACGTTTAAGTGAGCCATTAGGTAAGAGTTTTCTATGACGTCATAGTCGACCTCTGCTGACATTCAGAGCATTCCTTAGCAAATTCAACTTTTTCTCTTTTTTTTTTGAAATTGAAGAGTTTTATCATCGAAAGGGATCTGTTCGAGATGTGCAGTGAATAACAAACAAGAAAACGTTTGATTAATTGCACTCTGCTACTGTATGCAGCATGAAAATCCGCAAAAATTTTCAACATAAAAAGAGACCTTTTGAAACTTCTTTTCCTCTCATGTTTCAGTTACTGCTAAGCTGTATCACATATTTGCATGAATTTCGTGAAAAAATATGATTATTTCTAACATGAACATCTGCGTCAACCACCTTTGCTATTATTGAAGGTGATATCCAATTAAAATCAAATGTACCCTCATCGTTCATATTTGATTTTATCATAATGGAAAAAAGAAATTAATTTCATGTTTTGGAGAAAATATAAGCATGCAATTAGTTTTGTGTTCAATAAAGTAATTATTTATATAATTGATTTTTTTATGCTGAATTACTCTTAGTATTCGAGATTTAAACATGCTATAATATTTACACATGGAAATGAATTACACACATGAACTGATATCAGTTTATAAATACTTCTAAAATGCTCTTTTAAATGCTGATACAAATATATATTTAGAATATGGTAAAAAACACGATTCTTTTCTTCAAATACTTGAGAATATAAGCGTGCCAGTCATATGACTATTTAACAAATATGTTTTGGCGTATTACAATATGTCCACATAAGAGGCTGTTATAATTGTTACAAAAATACCATGAAAATTAAAAATGCCATTGTTAATTCAAAATTAACGAGCAAACGTTCAACAGATTTATATTGCCTACTGTATGTTATATGGATAACCGTTCAAATTTGTCAAACACCGAGTATATAATTATGTGATACCATGATCTAAAACTTAATGAGTCCAGAAAAGCACTTCAGTTAAATCATACTGGACATGATTCATCTTAAATTCATGAGGGTGTTACTGAAATATTAAATCTCAATGCTTGGCAAATGATACGATTTTTCAAAATGTTATAGGATGTAATAAACAAGTAATCAAAATGACAATATCAGGCAGCAGAAGTCTTAAATATGTAATGAATTCACATTGCTCTTTACTCATTCGTACATACTTTCATATAATAAAAACAATTTTCCCATTTGAAAGAATCAAAAGGAGTAAATATTATCTTAAACAAAAGTTGACAACATTTTCGTGCAATACGAAACGAAATTTCAATTTCCCCATCGGCGAGCAAGCATAATAGCTAATGAGTAAAACAAAAATCGTTCAAATTAATATCGAAGCTTGCATGCGTTTAGAGGGAGCGGCGAAATCTAAACGATATCTATCTTGTTATCGGCAAAATATGTACGTGTTTGTAAACTCGGTTTCATTTATAAACAACTATAACGCAGTTCATTATAATTTCATGACTGTGTCCCGTTTCTCCTATAATTATAACGCTAGTAATATGTAGGTGCGTGAACAGGAATAAATTTCGCTAATAATGTTTGCCGTTCATGCATACACATTCGTGCAATCATCGACGGAAAAATCTCTTTTGGGGATTGAAGAGTACAGCATTTTAGACAAATACAGACAGGGCGCAAACTTTATTTTGGGCATGAATGTTAATGAAAAATCGTCAAAGAGCTCTTGAAATGGATTTTATATAACCAACGAGTGTATAAACAATGTTTACTGCCACATCATCATGCAACGCTAATTTAAAAGCTGCCCCTTAAAATAGTGTATAATGTTTTCACTGCATAGCAAGTGAGTTATCAGTGATTGCCTAACCATTGAACTTCAAATGATATATTAAGGGGCAAACGTTATTTCTTATTTTGATTGAACTGTTATAATTTTACTTCTAAATTCTAAAATTAACCTACATACACACATGAATACAAAATTAACTCATCAATATTTTTTTTTTACAATTTCACTAGTGCAGCAAAGCAATCAATGATTACCTAACTATTAGTTTTTAAATGATGTCGAGGGACAAAATTAATATTTAATTTAACTGTTATTAATTCCTTTTACTTACAAAATACAAATTAGGCTAAACGTGTTCTGATCATCATATTAAAGTTGCTACTATAATGTATTTTTAGCAAACGTACAAGCACGTATCATTTTGAACACCTGTCACATTTCTATAATCTACACGCTAGTTTATCAAATTTATAAACAGATCATTGTAAATAGTATTTCTGTATATTAACATATTTTTTGTCCAAGAAACATTTTTCAAAATTGAAAACAGAGCCAACGTATTATTATAATCATTTTATTTAAATTTTCTATTGATATAATTTTTCATCCGAAATGGAAGGCTGCCCAAAAAGTGAGCACTCTAAATTTCCCAAATCCCCAAGGTGTTCAACCCACCTGTTAATTGCACCAACAACGCTTAAGTTCGCTTAAAACAGGCCTAATTAAGCGATTTAACAAGGGCCGTTTATTCATTAAATCCAAACCGGTGTTAATTATTCCACAGACGCCATAAGTTTTTCTCAAATCCCAACCTATCTTTTCTCATTTTCCTAAATCCCAGTCCATAATTAGAGTGGGTTGCACTGTCCATTTGAGTTTCTCCGTTGGGGGCGTTGTAATAAATAGACTAACACTCGGCCAGGGAATATGATTACAGCCCAGGCTGGAAACACTGCTGCGATTTAATCAAGGAGAAATTATATACAGGATATTCCATCAACGCCTTGCGCTCGATATTGCCTTTAATTTGTTTGCTAAAATAGTCATTATTTAAGTTAGGAGGCACCATTTTCATTATTTTTTCCCTTTCCTGGCATCACATGTGTCGAGCAATGTGACAGCGCCTACTGGGGATAACATTAATATCGTAACGTAATTTAGGAACCTCCTGTGAGGAAAATTTAAGATTCGAGATGGATTCTGGGAAGCCTGTTTCAGAACGAAGGAAAAATATAATTTATGCATTATATATGGAGTACTTAATTAGAAATTATAAGCACAGTTTCTCGAAAGCCTAGCGAAACAGTCAAAACTTTTCTGATAAGTTTTTCACTGGCTTTTAAATTTTGGAGCAGCATCTAATTTACTTCTCCAGGGACTAAATTTGAGGTCAACGGAGGGTTTGAATTGATGTTCAAACCGTGGAAAACTTAAGAAACATTTTAAGCGAAGTGTTATTAAACCAGCTATGAAACATACTCCACATCCTTAGGGAAAACACGCAATCTTAGAGATTGCGAAGGAAAAGGAGTCAAATTATTTGGTGTATTAACGAGGGTAAATTTATTTTAATTTCTAAGTCGTTTCAATCAAAATGAATTCCCATGGGTAATAGTCACAATTATTTCTCTGAAATAGAACTACACTATATGCACCGTAACAGCAGGGATATATACACATATAGGTGTTGTTTATGCCAAATATGTTAATTTTATAATTAGAACTCCGAATGTGCAAGTCAATCCGTATGAGTATATGCATGACATTGCATCACGAGACACAATAACGCCACTATCAACCAATGTATTATAGTTCTGTATTAAATAATACAAAATTTATTAAAATATCAATGAACTAAATCTATAACATTTTTATCAAATTCTCCAAACATTTTTGAATTTTTACCATACTTATCGAAAACTACTTATACCAGTAAGTATCACTGTCCTCTAACACTTTGGCCAATATCGATACTTCGTTTTGATACTAATTTCGATACTTGGCATCGAAATTCTGACAGAAACTACCATTCTTATTTAGGTAAGGTTATCAGATATAGCGTTCTAGAAATCTCATTCGCCAATCTCATTCATTAAGCTAATTAAATCTTGGTCGCAGCGGGGCGTTGTTTTACATATGTATCCAACTCGATGAAGATAGTTTATAAAGGAAATTTAACGCAGAACTTAACACCAAAAACTTTGGCAACGAAACGCTGTATTACATTTAAATACGTGTACACGTACCAATAATACACGTAAACAATTTAATGTCCCCATTTAAAACTTTAAGATAGAAACTTATTACAGTAGCTATGAAACGAAGTAAAATAAAAATTTAAAGCCTCTAGATGCAGCCCAAAGTTAGATAACCCTAATTGCGTTCTTACTACATAGTTAACACAAGCAAAAAAGTATAGTCAAACATTTAAATGCTTGTATATCAAGTAAAACTCAAAATACTCCACTCCTTGTTACGTCGTTGAAAACAAGTGGATAGGCAAACCATGATATCTTAAATGTAGTGCAGTGAAACGCGAAAACAATTAAAGGGGTATCATTTAAATATTAAAACCAATAAAAGTAGCGTGAAATAAGTTCAATGTAGTCTAAGCTCGCAAAAGAAGCGCTATTTCATGCACCATCGTTGTATCGAAGTCATAAAAAGGGACAACAGAAATTTCCGTGGTTAAAGCAGCATGTAATTCCCATTGGAAACGACGAAATAAAACCCAGCCCCAATTGAACTTTGTCCAAGATAAAAACGACCGAAGAGTTTGTCTGCACCAAATTGCCCCATTTGTAATTCCCTGCCCTATTTTATGCGTATGAGAACCTGAAGCTCTTAAGATAAAATTTTCCTCGTTTATTTTCGATTTAGTTTTCGTTCATTTGCAGTAAATCTTTCTCGGAGGAGTCGAACAGACGGCGACTATCCTCTGGCGCTGACATTTGACCATCTCCCGAAAATTGGACTTCCGGTCTCCTGATCTCTCCCTATAACATTCAATTCGAGCAAATATGAAATCAAAAATGATTTTAAAAGAAGAAAAAATCCCACCACGTTACGCCCCCTCACGATGGATTTCGTGACTTATTTTCCTCGACATTAAATTCAGATGGTGAAGGAAGTTGTTTGAAAGCCGCTTCAACCGAAATTCGGAGATTGAGTCAGTCACAAGAACGACAGAACTCATAAATCAAATATAGCATTCATAAAACGGAAGGGTCCATTTGCAGTATTTTTCCTGACCCCGTTTTTAACTGCTGAAATCTTGCCAAAGGATGTAATCTTTGCTTGTCAATTTCTCAAAAAAATCCTTCAAAAATCCCTTCAGAAACAGCTCCAAATTGGTTGAAGAGATTTTAACACGAACCATATTGAACAACATTTTTTAGCTCAACACTTTATATCTATTAACTAAAAAATGATTGGCTATATAGTTTAGGTAATATCGACTAATTAAGCTTAAGTTTTCTGTTAGAATAGGAAGTAAAGTTTCCTTGTAATTGGTGATGTTTCTTAATATTAGACAATTTGAGCATGCCAATGTCTTTACATACCTTAACTTTAACGGCGGGAAGGAAAGAACTACGCATGTGCGCCCATTACGTTCAGTTAGTTCATTGGGTAGTTCAATATGTGGCTCCTCCCTACCCGCCATTAAAGTTAAGGTATGTATAAAGACGTTGACATGCTCAAACTGTCTACTAATAAAGCACGTCGTACGACATTAGTCCAATTGCCACTTGAAGTTATCGTTAGGTTACATCTTGTATATTTGCAGCAAACACATTGATTTTTTAGTACATTTTTAACATTGGCTTACTTGCTTTCCATTCTAATTCTATTCTAATATGATTTTAATTTGGTATATTGAGAGTGATAGTTGAGTGATAACGTGCTGGTAATTGAGGTCAATTACTGCCAACTTAACAAGACATATGTATACTATCAAACTCAAGAGTCTCTAGATGCGACAAAGTGTTAAACAAGCTTACTAAAAATGACTTGGGAATTTAGCACCAAATAATCCCTAAAGAACTAAAATTCTTTCCAAATGACAATGAAAAAATACAAGGAAAGAAAAAGTCAGAAATGTTAAAAAAGCCGACAATTTGTGTAGGCATTTAAAAGCTGCTTGTGGTTGGGATTCTGTCTCTCAGTTTCAATGGATGAGGATCGTCATTTGCGGCAAAATTAAGAGATTTTTTTAAAGCAAATGCAAAATAAAGAGCATCGAGTGGAGAAAGCTGCTTTTAATCGATACAAACATCTTAGCAACTGCTGCTTTAGTATACACAAACACCACACACAAGCTCTGGCACAATTAAGAAATCCAATTTCTGTGTCGAGTATAAAATTGCGGGGATCTATTTAAATCCATTCTATTAGGTAATTACACAAAGTTTTATGAACAGTTAAGACTTCCTATTCCACATAGAAATATTTACGTCAGGCAAAATCCCAACTTCCAGAGTTGGGCTATGATGAAAAAGGATGGGGAAAACTAATAAACAAAAGAGCAAAAAAAACTAAATGAACTCTATAAGGGAATAAACGTATCGTGTACATATTTGCAATGGCAAAATCCCATTGTGGATATTTTGATGGCATCACATAGAAACCACACGTCTTCGTTATATTGCCAAGTTCCCATATACTTTAGTTGAAAATTGATTTAACAACATGTTTATTAACACTTTAAAGCCTATAGTACACACGAAACAGAATGAGGTTTGGAAAACCAATTTGTCGAAACCTGGTTTCGAGAACATATTTCTAGAAACAGGTTTGTCCAAATGTAGCTGTCCACATCAAAAAAGCATTTCAAAACTTAGGAAAGGTTTTCTGTTCATGGATGTCCTGTATACAATGGGCAAAAGCTTGCGTCTGCTGGCGTCACGTAGGGCAAATTGGGCCAATGCACGTCATGGTTTACATACAAGTACATATAGCCATGTATATATTAGCCGACAATTTGTATCTTAGTTAGCCGATGGGTCATATGGGTCAGATATAACTGAAATGGTCTCGAGTTTGAACCATATGGCATGTATCATTCATCAATTAGGGCATTATGTTTTCCATATGTTCGTGATGGTAATACAAAGATACATGCGAAAACGTATGGCCATACATGTTAATATATGCCCCATATATGTCCGTATGCAATGCATGTACAATTTCTGGTCTAGCTATAGATAGAAAAAGCCATACTGTATGTCGACAGCGAGTAGCTTTTCAATTTCTATTTGGTTCACAAAGATTTCTGATATCAGGTGAATTTAATCATTATTTCGACCCAAAATTATTTGTTATTATCTAATAAGCTTGAGGTAAATCTGCATAGGAATGTATTCAGACTACGGCAAAATTGCAAAATGGACATCTATTTATAGTAATAAATCTGGATTATAGTAGCCAATGCAAGCATCTGACATAAAAAGAATCCATATAAAGTTCTTGGAGCAAATAATTTAATAACTTACATTAAAAAAAAACTAGAAACCTCTTTTCGGCTTGGTTCGCATATTTGGCTTAACGGTATTTTTTGGTAAACACTAGATGCTATTTCAGTAGAATTTAATAAGGTAAAAAATGAGAAAATCAACAAACATTCTGTACAAGCCAATAACATCTGCTGGCTATTCAGGAATTTCAAAACTGCATTGCTGCGGAAGATCCAATAAAAATAAAAATTATTTTTGACATTTGCTCTCCCTTACTTCAACGAATTTTAGCTTCTTAAGGCACATTTTTCTTAAATCTGCACTGCGGAAATGTTAAAAAGCTATTAAGTTCTCCACATGAAAATAGAAAATGTTAAATATTGCGAATGTTTATAGCGTATTATGGTTAAGTTAATTTGCTGCAATACAGTCAGAACGTTCATTATAACCTAAATATTAATACACAAATGTTGCAACAATAAATTTTAGGACCATTAAAAATAATTTGCTTATAAGATATTAATTTAAAACTTATTTCCCTACAATAAAATGGAGTAGTAAGCCATAATGTAAAATAGAATAAGCTAATTTCAACTTGTAAAGTATATTTGGCGTTTACATTTATGACAAAAGCTTTTATTTTAATTACTTATAAAAATATCAATGGCAAAATTATTAGCAAAAGCACCAAATATGGTGCCTTTCATGATAAACATCAAAAGCATACAAAGAAAATTAGCCAAACTTTTATTTATAGACATCTCACAGATGAAATACACAAAAAATGTAGACAAAAGTTTATAACTATTTTAAATCTTCAGTCCAAAAAATGCTTTCATCCTATCATTAATTACGTTTGCTCCAGCGATGTCTAACATTAATTCGGGGGTGTATTTTTTTGTGAAATTTGGACCATTATAATTTTTTTCAAGAAAATAAAATGCTTGTTTATTCCTGTCTAGCATGCAGACCTTATATGCGAATTTCAGGATTTTTGTACTGTTTATTCTTCTCTTTCTTCCTCCAGAATTGAATAAAGAATCGTTGACAAATAACTTAGTCTACATTGCGTGTGGTTTTTTTTACATAGAAGATATATAAACTTCTTCTGACTTTTTCGTTGAAAAACAAATTGTTTTGATGCGCTAGAAGACTCCCACGGGCGAAAACATGATTTGAAATAAGTTCTCCTTAAGCCCCGATATTATGCCTGATTTAAGACAATAGTTGGCATATTTTCCCTTCTTATTATTTCCTGAGGAGAAATAAATCTTTGATTTGCTGCGGTTTTTCCTCAATTGGTGACAAATTTAGAAAATAAAGTGCATCAAATAAGATACAAATTCGAGAAAAGGAAGTCATCGATTTGGGAAAGGAAGGGAGAAACTATTAGGCTTACGGGCACAGAAATACGTGTAAGCCAATGTACAACGCAACGATGATAGTGAAAGCTACTTTAAAAACCTTCGATAATAAAAAGACCTGCTGTAATCATCTGAAGAAAACTTGTAAGTCAATTTGCAGGATAAAAAAAACACCAATAAACTATGTTCACTTTAGACGATGGCACTTTTTCAATTCTGTTAAATAGATTTTGATTTCTGAAGAACAATTTTTCATTCGACATTTAAGCTTGAACGCAAATTGTAAAGCAAAAATACAATATTAATCCAAGTTTCCTGAAAGTATTTCAAAATCACAGAAGTCGCAATTTGTACCTGTCTTATTTATTGAATATATTTTAAAATTTACATAATTTATGTTGGTGTTACCTGAAGCATGAAGTTTTGAAAATCTTCAAACTACCAAATAACTCGTAAATTGATGTTAATCAGGCGTTAGACTGTAAATGCAGCAGGTCTACGTTCAAAATGTGATGAAATTGTGTCAAAACCTTGACATTAGCATTTGGTATTCGTATTTTGGATTTATTTTTTGGATTGTTTGGCAATTTATAATAGATATTTAGTATAGTCTGACATGGCCCCATGCATAAAATTATACAGTACAATGCATTGATATTGTTGTACCAGATAAGTTTTCATTAAGTGCATTGAAATAGGACCGTTACATACAATTTTTAAAATCGTATTAGAAACATATCATTGCATATGTTTGCAAATGTTGTTGGTGTATAGAAATGTATTTCTTCTAAATTATCACTATTTTTCCGAATACTTTTGTTAAGCTTAAATGGAGGATATCAATTACAATGCAAACTTGCCATTTGCAAAACAAAACCGAGCACAAAAAATGTGTGGATATTAAAGGTAATTTTCAGAATGTTACCAGATAGTGAATTTCCGTTAAGTTTACATAATTTTTTTGATTTTTTTTTGTTGTAACATTTTCATATATTTTTTTTTTTAGAATCTGGTCCCTTTTAACTCGCATTTGTGAGACTAGATTGCATTAGGTTACAATATGTCTTTCTTCCGTCTTCAAACTCAATCCCATCTGAATCAATATTTCTAAGATGAAGCTTTCACATTAAACAAATAGCGATGATAGCTTTCACAAAAAAATAATAGTTATGTCAACAAACGGTACAAAAGGATTATGGACACGATGCCAAAAGCCCACAAATGCCTATTACAAATATCGAAACATTGCTTTTTTACACAAGAGCGGATTTAAAAAAGAAATTGTATAAGGCATTAGTTGAACAATAAATTAATGGCCAATTAATTTAGATTTAGCTTTCACAATAGAATTTAGAAATAAAAATGACATTAGTTTAAAATTATTACAGAAAAACTTAACAAATATTTGTGTAAGTTTATTATGGCAAACATAAAACAGTAACATATTGTACGTAATAAACTTTCGATGAAATACACGTTTTCCTTAATTGAACTAACAATATCGAATTTACGAACTCTAAAATTTACTTTGGCATTTATTTTCGGGTAATTCGACAATATTGCCTGTTGTATAAAATCAATGACGCATTTCTCTAATATTATTTATCGTTTGTAGACGCCGATTTTTTTAAAAAAAAAACAATTGTTTTCCCCGCATTTCCGCATCATTAATTAAAATTAAATAAGAAGCGAATTAGAGTACGGCCTTCTCCTTCGTCTGAATAAAGTGTAATTTATGACATGACTGAAGAGACAAAGACAATTGCCACATAACAAAAGCCAATAAAAAATCTAATTGTCTGCTAGTGTGGACGATTTAACCCAATTTGTGAAGTCGCATAACCTCTACATTTATCATGACTGAAGCAGAAAATTGGACAAACATTTCTTGCCATCATATTTTTAGCGTTCACCATAACAAATAACTAGGCTATTTGGGTCCTATTCAATTTGACTTGTTCTGAAGGTCACCAGGCGGAGCTATTTGACAATTTGAACACACAAAAAAGGCTTTACATCCATCTTTAATCTTTAAGATTCTTCTTGTCTAAGAATCTTGTTTTAAGTGTCTTTACAATTTAGTTATAGAATGCTTCAATTAAATAACCAATTGCTTTTTGGGGAAAATTTGAACAAACCCAAAATATAGTATTAATCTTAACCAGATTAGCTAACATGTTCAACTTTAACATAAACTAAAATCATGAACAAAAATTATTTAATGAAATACAAAAACTTGTTTCAGGAAAACATTAGGTAAAACAAAGTTTAAAATTTTTCAAAATTCAATCTAGAAAAGTTAGGACATCCAGGCTATCTAGTTTTTAGGCCTTACATCACCAAATATTATATTAGGTAATAATTTTAATATTTATACTTAGTCATTTTTATAAGAGGATGAATATGATTTCAAAGTGCAAACATGTTTGTTGGGGGAAATATGAGAAAATCGAGGGAGGAACTAGTAGGGCGCATGCGTGATAGTTTTAAAAAGATCCTATACTTAATACGTGCTCCTATTCAATTTAAACAAGCAGCTGTGCCTCTCGCCAACATCGCAATATTTCCCTAAATTAACCCTTACAACCGTCGCCTTCATAACCCTATTCCTAACTTACATAAGCCTCTTTTTAAATCCAACCAATGTCATTGCGGGGATTTTTTTCCCTTTTTTGTTATTAAGGCTAGGGGAGAGCAAAAAAAGATGGAAAGAGAAAACTACGAATAAGTGAAAACGATTTTTGAAGATTTAATTAAAAGAAATTTCAGAGGCGTTTTCCACGAAAGAGTCTTTGCTTACTGTCACATTTTGCCAATATTATCGAATTAAATGCCAACAAAGAATTTCATTTGGGATTTTCTGGCTGTGAAATATAATGGCAATGCGAGGAGGGATGGCGAAACTGGTGTTATTTAATCACAGGATTCGCAATACGAAAAAGATGCATTGGTTCGCCTTATAGACTTAGATTATTCAAAAACCTGCTTTTCCAACTGAATTACATTTCACTGAGGATTCGTGTTCAAGATGGTGTCACTTTAATGGTAATTTGATATTTCGGATATCCAATGCAGTGTCCATGCAATATTAAGTAACACGATATAAACGCCTTGTGTAGCTATGCGTGGTATAGTGTAAACAACCCGTTGAAATTTATTTGTATATTGTACTACTATATTTATTTAGCATATTTATAGTGCACACAACTAAATAAATTCAAGCATTCTGCTAAAGTAAAATAAAACAATATTGACAGAGCGATAGAATAGTTTATATAGAGATTGGTATAGAAATAACATCTTAAAATTATGCTTTTATACTATATAGTACTTACAATAGGATATCTTAAAGGTATTTTTATAAACTCCTGAATTTTACATTATATGAAAATATTAGTCTTGTTTAAACGTAATTTCTACAAACAAAAAATAAATGACAATTTGTTTTTCAAATTAATATTCAAACTAAATATTTTGATAACGAAATGTTCATCATGTTCAAACATTTGGGCAGATGTGCTTACATATGTAGACATCGTGGCCTCAAATATTTGGCAATATTTAAATACATATCTATAAAATTTATATTATATCAACCAATCATGAAAAGTTTAATTTTCATCTTTTATCTACAAAGATCTTCTGGCATTGTTTGTCTGTCAACCATTATATGTTCACTACTAGTTTATACGTAAACTACAAACTATCTAGAGTAAGCATTACAAAAGGGGTTAAGCCGTATAAATGAAATTAAATTCGCTTACTTCTATAATTAACGGGGGGTTTTTTTCATCGCATTTTAATTTAATCTTAGTATGCTGAAGCTTCACAGAAGGCTAATTAATGCCAGCAGTTCACTTTTTGTTCTTCAAGCCCGTTTAGTATTTTTTCGGGTAGAGACCAAATTGAATTTAAGCCATACAAACGAGTTTTAATTAAAGAAATTAATTTCCTAGTCCTCATTTTGGATATTATACGGAACTTTAAGGATGCCATGGTAAACGCAACCAAATTGTATAATCTCGTACAGTAGATTTCAGACTCTTGAAAGTTTAGGAGAAATTTCATGATCTGGTAGCATTTGTTTCAATTGATAACAACTGATAACACATCTAAACCTCATTCCAATAACAATGGAGAAATTTTGATACCTTTATAAAATATCGTGACATTCATGAAATCTACCCAAAATTTCAAAAAATGTGTAGCTAAATCACGTAATATATGACAGCATCCAGGTTAACACAAATACCAAAATAGCAGCACAGTCAAATTAAGTTCATTTCAGTGACATCAAGTGAGGAATTTTCGTTACTTTAAAAATGTTGTTATCGTAGGTTGGAAAGCAATTAAAATTTCGTAGAAGTTGCAGAAAATGCAAAACTTAATTCCCGTAAGGGGCCAAAGTGAAAGCACACGTCGTTACATTATTACATCCCGTATTGAATATGAGAAATTCATAATATTTTTAAAGCAATGAATAAGAAAAGTAGAACTAAATTCCTGTTCAATGTTTATAAACTCTAAATATACGGCAGAGCAATCCAACTTCTGTTAGATTACGTCGACTGTAAATCTGGCAGTGGTGAACGAACGCTTTATGGGTCTAATAGGAGAAGGAAGCGCCATGGGTTTTGATATCAAATGACCACTCGGGATCCTCCCCATCAATAGCAATAATCGCCAGTCGCTTTCTCAGCATGCCGGTTTTTGTTTACTTTGACCATTCGTTGACAATAAGAGGACTCGAAAAGACAATGAAGAAGATGATGGCCTCATTTGTCAAGTGCCATTTGACCAATTGTCGCCTTCCAAAGGTTAGACGTTTGGTTTACCACACAAGGCACACTGGCAAGGGGACGAATTAGCAACAACATTTTTCTTAATCTCGACAGAAAATTGCCTGCTGTTAAAAACTGGCAAAAGATTTGGTCTTCGAGTCACAACACCTCGTTGTTGGCAATTAGGTGGAAAACGCTAGATGTACGTTACCAAAATAAAGACGAGGTCTTGGACATCCTAAGAATGAGATGACTGGTCATCCATATAGAACATAGCACCACGACAACATTAACAATCGGGTGTGGACAGGTTTATTGGCCGATTAACTCAAAAAGCAATCAGAAATCTAATGTAAACTTTACCAGGATGAAATCAGTCTGCCATGGTCCATACTGTATAAAAATACACAAAATCTTCCTTATATTTACGAAAACGTGTTTATCACAACACAAGAGTACGAAGGTTCAAACACGATGGTTTTATTTAGTATATTATTGTAATTTATAAAACCTCCTGGTATTTCAAATACGTTATATTGTGTATGTTGCAAAACATTTTCATCTACATGATATTCATCTGTTAAACCATACTTGCATCTTCGAAGTCTTGAACTTTGTTAGAGAATTCACTTAAGCGTTGCCATAGCATATGCCATAAATTTGCATTGTCCAATATTTGCTGACAAGTGCATTGTTTTTCGTCACAGGTGGGAGGTGAAAAGGCCATTCCTTTTTCTTGTCTTAGGCCCTAAAAGACTGGTCTTTTAGAAATCTCCACCTTAAACAATTCCACAATATTCTGAAGAAGCTATTTTTGCAGGGCTCATACTATTTGATTAATTGGAAAAGAGGCCAAAGGTAATTTAGCAGCTTAATGAATAATGCATATTCATGCCATGCGCATTCATTTGCATAAACCTGTGCGTCAGAGATTACGATTGAGTGCTCTCTAATATTCGCTATAAATAATTAAGACATTTCTTGGTTCTAAACCAAACAGAATTGTCTTATAGGTCGCCAGGCAAGAACATTTATTTATTAAATTTTTGATTTGATTGTTTCTTAGTAATGTTCAAAGCAATTAATTGGTTGCTATGCAGTTCCAAAATTATGCACTCTAGATTAAAACGTCTTAAATGTTGTTTGCAATATAAGACTAACTTGTAAATCTGTATTTCACCACCTTTTGAACTTTGAACTTTTACTTGATTTGGCAAAAGTTTATTGTTAATTTGAACGGATGGAAAATAGTGCAATTCTCATATATGGTTACATCTTAGATTATGTGAATGACATTTATACTCGCTATAGTTGAATTTACGCTGCGTATACCTTCAATAGAAAATATGATTTCCAGAAACGCTACTCGAATAGTCGATAGAGAAATCAAAACTGTTTGAGGGAATTTGGAATGTGCATAAGGTTAAAAAACAATTGTTTTGATCGCTTAATTTGCTTAACTCTTCGATTGATCCAGTGGCACAAATTTTGAAATCAACAGAGCGTGATGTTAGGCATCGTTAACTCTATCAAAACGATTAAGGAAGGTTCGTGGCACTGAAGGAAATCCAAATAGAAGGTCAATGAGCCATGGACCGATTATAGGTGCAATGGGCCGCCAAAAACCACATTGGGAAAAGGGTATTCTAACAGGGCAAATCGGTTATAAACTGCCGAATACGCTAGTTAAGTTTTGCACAATGGCAAACAGAAGTACAGAGCATTCCGGATAATGGAGCCACATAAAAAAATTAATTGTGGTCCCATTATGCGGTTGGTAAGATTATAGCTGCCGGGATCTTAAGATATTGCTTGGTGCTACTACACTAGAAGTGGCTGATCTTATTGTCCATTGGTCCAATTATCCGGAATGCACTGTACTTCTGAAAGCATTTCCAAAATCTGTCGAATGTTAGAGCATATCCCACTAGCCATAGCGTCAACGTCAATAACTACATTGTTAACTACAGTATTGTAATAAGCATTCTCGAAACTTATTTCAAGACAATGCAACTCGGGGAACTAAAAAAATTTTTGTGGTAAAATTTGATAACCAAAATGTAACGAGAAAACTTACTTTAGAGTTTAGACGCTCTCATTTCACAAGGTTAGCAACCTCTGTTTCAAATGAAAAACCAAGAAGCAGCACTAGATGCAATTTTCTTAAACTATGCCATCTATTGTAATGAAAAAAGTAAAATAAATACAGGATAGTCAGCGTAATAATACTTCACAAGAAAAAGTAACTTTCCCAAAATGAAATCTGAAAATGAAAATTATGTTATATTTTATACACTTATGTAGCTATGCCAATAACTTCCTTGACATGTCAAGATCATGTACTTGCACTATAAACTATTAAATTTATATAAAAAACTATTTTGCATCTTCATCTTGTAGGGATTTAGTATTCAACTTACACATAATAACGTGGTTTTAACACAATTTTGTTAATTACCAGATGAAAGTTGATATGAAATTAAACGCACACCTGTAGTCCATTTGATGACTTGGATACCAATAAGTAGTATTTTTTGCAGTTATATAATAGCCGAGGTCACGTAATAGAAATCAAATAAGTTGAAAACGATTTGGATAAAATTTATGCAAACGTGCGCATGCGCAAAGAGCAGCAAATGTTTATGACCTTGTCGATTTTACGAGGTCGATGAACACCTGTAAATTTGTCTGAATTTTATCCAAATCGGTTTTCAACTGCCTCGAAATACATTCCCAATTTCTGGTAGAGTTACAAGTTGGATAACAGTATTTTCAACCGCACTCTTTTCTCTCTTAGTATTCCTCCGCCACCATAAATAATACACCACTATATTTTCTCGCTAATTAGTCCACATTGCCCCATTAAGTTTATTATTTTTACAAAGAAAATGTTCACGAAATCCTCAGAAGAATTTTGAACTTTTGCCAAACTTAAATTTTTCCCGTAATGGTCTAAATTAGTATCAAGAGACACTTAGTCGGCCATTTTGTTTTCGTATTCGACCAAAAAAAAAACATTCTCAGAGTTGAATTTAAATAATTTCCGTCATCCCACGTAAAGCCCTAAAGCTTAATTGTTCGCGCAGTTTCCTCGTCTGATTTGCATATAAAATGCAATCAGCTTTAATTCAAAATTCAACTTTTCAAATACATACCGTAATTAAAAAGTATTAATGCATCCCTTTAGAGCAATTATAACACGTTGCATTATTCATAAAACTTGTCTTCTTAGCAGTGCTTTTCATTGTTAAAAAATCGACAGTATTTTTCGCGAATTTTTCTTGAACCTAGCGAACACCTAACTGACGAAAAAATGAAACTAAAGCAGTACAGCTTTTCATATTTCCGCCAGAGGGCGCTGATGGATTTTGAGTCAACCAATTAAAATTAGATTAAAAGAATTCGTGATGAATAATTAACATAATGGAAACGAAGTCCAAAAGACAAACATGATTACTGGCGTATTATATAGTATTAATTTGTCCAGTTTTCTATTTGGCATGTCATTAATTATTGTTGACCTTGGACAATTTGTATGTGCAACAATAGACTTTATGCATACATCGTCTAGCTTCCGATCTAGCCAATAATGCATAGTATGTAATGTACATGTAATACCACGTGTCCTTCCATTTGGAATTTGAGTACTTAGCGAATGTAGCCTAATATGTATGGTGTATGTATTGGACATAATATACCACAGGAGAAATACAAGTATATGCCCCTAAACATAGTGCATGTATAATGTTTGAACTAGGGGAAATGTACTACACTCACGTAGGTGGATGAACATCCTTATACCCTTTGCCTAAGTATCCACCTAAATTGTGTTGCATAAAGTCCAATTAACGTGATTGTATTAAATCAATTATTAATCGCAGCGCCATGGAAGCCTACCAAAAGCAAATAATGCAACGAAATTTAAGTGGTAACTCAGACAAGGCTTTAGGCGACTGGAATGGCATAGGCATAATTACAACTTTAAAGACACCTAAAGCTATAGACAGCTTTGAGTCGGCTATCTTAAGGCACCTAATCCTGGCCTACATACTTAACATTCCGAATTCATACTACTTACTGTATTACAACTTTTTACAAGACTGGATTAATCGATTCGGCAAATAGAATCTGGCAAACAGAAATCGTAATTTCCCCGCAGAACTGTTGGTCAGTGGTGGACATAAGTGACCAAGGCGTTTTGGGGGATAAAAGTGGAGGAAGGCCTATTCCCAATCTGCGTTTTATGGTATCGGATTGATTCATGCACTTTCCTTATCTCCGTTTTATGTTCCTCCATTTTGACCGCCCACTACGTCATTGGTGCGGAAATAATCATTATGGGATAGCCGGAGATAAGTACAGGAGTGAACTCACGTTCTTCGGCCACTGGTCTTACAAATTGTAATCTTCTTGGATTTCCTTTAATTAACACCGAATGCAATGAGTGACCGAATCACTGGACTGACCGGTCTCACTTTTTTTTTTGCTGATTCTTTTAGCAAATCCTCCGTTTGGCAGCTTATCCAGCTCGACTCTCTTTCTCTTAATTTACCGCGCCATTTCCACCCCGTTTATGTGCAACAGATAAGATTTTGTTAATTGTCGTAATGAACGACGCCTTCACGGCCTCCTTAATTGACATGGGTGACATAATGACAAACCGCACTCACGTACGCTTACTGAGGTTTAATTGCCCACTGACGACCTGAAACATTGATAACGTTAACGCCCCGTTAGCAGGACTGGTAACTTTAAATTTATCCTTTGAAACGGACAGTCTGCGAAAGATAGCCTTTCATTCAACAGCTTGGATTTCAAATTCAGAATCCGCCAATATTGGTATTCCAATTCAAAATCAGCCATGTTGAATTTTCAGCACAAAATCAGTATCTCCAATATTCAGTTCAAAATTCACCATCTTAAATTTTCTCAAATTTCACCACCTTAAATTTTTAAGACTGAATATTCACCTCAGAATCCACCAAATTAGAAGGCACAATTTCAAATCCGCCATCTTGAGTATTCAAAAGTGCATAAACTCAAGTTTGGGTCAGTCATCCAATTACCCTGCTAATAGGGAAATTTAGCAAACCTCCAACCGTTCATTATTACCGTTATGGAAGGGAGGAGCCACAGACTGAACTACCAATGAACTAACTGAACGTCATGAGTGCGCATGACGTTCAGTCTATGGCACCTTCCTTCCGTAACGGTAATAATGAACGGTTGGAGGTTTGCTAAATTTCCCTAATGTCTAGTATAGTTTTAAGTGCAAAGCGATTTGTGCTTTAAGCATTTATCGTTTATAAGTTCTCAAAAATTAAGGCATGAGGCAAATAAGTAAATATTTACCAACTAAATTATATCTTCGAAAATTCGAAAATAAAAAAAAAAACACATCGTCTTTAATTATGCAAAAGTTTGCCATTTTCTCTTAACGGATTTCTGGCAGTAAAAATCTTTCGCCCAATTAATACTTAATTACGCGGAATTTTGCACATCGTGTTTAATTAACTCGCTCTACGTAAGATCGTGGCTATGAGATCCTTTATAAACAACAACAAAGGCATTATTTATTGTGAATTTTGAAAGGGAACTCTCCACTTCGCCATTGTTAATAGCATAATTGAATACAGTGCCTTTTATTACTTTGATGTAAACTCTTACATCCTAGCAGATAGAGATCTAACGTTCGATACTTCATTTTTTATTCTTCCTGCTGTTTTATTAATGGCTTTTATAGACGCTAACTTTTACGTGAAAATTTTTCTTACCATTTATAAATAAATAAAAGCGCCGCTTTACACGAGAATAAGCTATAAGTCTTCTATTTTTTCTTCATCCGATGCTATTTTTTTATGCACAATCAATATTGCTAATTTGAGATGGGCTCGATTCCCTTCCAATCCATCATTTAAAGCCATTAATGCAACTTCCATACAGGAAATTAACACCAGATAGTAGACTTACTTTTTTTTTAAACTTTTAAAAAACACTCAGAGAAACTTTACTTAAGTGCATGAAGTCTATATGCAAATAGCTCTAGATTTTCTTGATCTATACAGTGTATAGTCAAGAACACCTTTAATGACGTGATAGGTATTTACTGAAACACTTGACATTTAACACTGGCTCTATATTAATAATGTAGCCTGCTATATTTACATGTACTGATTTGTATCAACTACATATATTGTATATATATCTTCTTTCATATATCTACTTTCATAAACATTCTCTCAAATAAAGCTTTGAAAAAGATAAATGGTTTATTGTGAACAACACAAAAAAGAAAATATTTTAAATGTAATTATTTTGAAATTTGTATCAGCATTAAACGTTTTTATCAAACCAATTTTCAACTTTGGATAAGTTTGTATCCCATTGATATAACATGATTTCTAGTTTTGTTGCTAGTCATCTCACAAGTTACTTTATTTGAATAAAATCGATAGTTTTGCTGAAAGATTTTTTTTCTGCACATAATACATTTTTTTTTGTTAAATTATTCATGGGTTGTAAAAATAATATAGAGCCATATATTCCATATTACGTCTCATATATGGTAATATTTCTCGTATTCCGTATACGTTGTAAGCATCAAAGACTATCTATGCCAATACAGTCGATTCCGCTTAATCTGGACACATCCGGCGGAGGCGTTTTGCCCCGATTAGGCGGCTGCCCAGAA
>JAUJYV010000092.1:0-111397 GCA_033995625.1 Ophyiulus pilosus
TTTCTGAAAGTTGTTTTCAAGTGGCTCTGGAAATGACGTCCAAAAACGGCCCTGGAAATGACTTCTACTATACTACTTATTACGTGAAATAAATCCCGATTTTTTGCTAATAACAGATCTTTAGTGACAGTATGCCTTTATGGTTTTATCCAGGACTTACAGTTTATGTTGAGACATATATGGGGGAACTATCTTTCCGCTTTCCGCCCAAGAAGTTTACATTTTCAGCAATATTGACAACCAGTGTACATTACAAAAATGAAACTGTAAAGGAAACTTCCTTTCCCCCTAATGTCCTTTTTTTCTAGTTAGTTTTTTCTTTTGAATCATAATTCGTTTATGTTTTATTGATATTTTCAATATTAGAGCGTCCTGTTTAGCAAATGCAATAATAATATAATTTATATTCCAATGACAGCAAATGCATACTGTTTAAAACTGGAAATGCAATATAATAATACAATATATTGTATAAAAACAATTTGAGAAAATCTATATATAAATACTAATAAATAATACCGAATAAATGAAACAGTTTGGTATCAAGCATATATTACTTTCAGATTCTAAAGACCATAACATAAAATAAACGTATTTCATTTCTTCAGTATATTATTTTACATTTTTCGGTCATTTTCAACATTTATTGTATATTCAAAATGCATGCAATATCAATGTCTTATTTTTACAAACAAATGCTTTATATAAAAAGATGATAACAGGACACATTTTTTCCAAGAAACTACCATTTTTTGTATATCAATAACCGACATGATAATTTTTAGCATAGGAGATTTTTGAATTTCACATATTTTCTGTAGTAGGATACATATTGCAAAACCCAGGATTTGTTTAACATAAGTTTTGGTTTTCAATTTCCATAGTTTCATACTGGTCCACACATCTATTATATTCGCTATTTTTTGTTTGTATGTTTCAGACTCCTTTAATGGTTGATCGTATTGGATTTCCGTCTTTTATACTTCGTATTTCTGTTAGCCATCATCATCATCATCATCATCATCATATTCGTAGTCGTAGTCGTGGGCACATTTCCTGCATCAGTCCATGTTGCAAGTAACGGTGTCATTACAATGACTGATGATAGATAACAATGATGAAATACTTCACTTGATTACGGTAAGAGCTTCTATATCATATTTTATTTCATTCTTTTATTGGTAGTTGAATGATTAAATCTCGACATCCATTAAGCGAACGAATCGCGGAAAATCCTCACCTCAAACGCAGTTTTTTTAATTGAATTTTGCTTTACAACGATTACATTATGACTTACGTATGCCAGTATGTCGCTACCGAAAACTTCTCTTCACAAATTATACTTTGCGCTCGTTACCTAAAACAAACTTTTAATCTCATATGTAATCGTGTATTCTGCTTTTTTTATAAATCAAAAAAGATGTTTTACCAGTGGCGGCTCGTGTATAAGCACTGTGGAACTGCACCACTCCCTATTTCCACTTCATATTACCGATAAAATTTAATATAATAACGAGTTTGAGCCAGCCAACGTTAACGAAACGATAACGATAAATAGAAGCAGCGTTGGCGGCCCGGAATGACATTGTAATGCATAGCTTCGCATAGGGTAGTCCTTGACATTCCGGGCCGCCGACGCTGTTTCTCGTTATCGTTATCGTTTCGTTAACGTTGGCTGGCTCAAACTCTTTAATGACTCAATGAGTTCTTTTTTTTAAATTATTTCTTTAAACTTGTACTATATATAACTAGCAGTCATCCCCACTGGGGCACTGTCGTTCCCGCAGTGCTGACCGTTTGACTTTTGTGAAAATTTTCTGGAGCAGCACCCCCGGTAATTTTGGCTACGAGCCGTGACACATGAGATTTACCATACATTTCATGCATGGAAATAATATGGACAGAAAATTATTGGTTTGTTGGTCAATCTTTGTGTCATTTTATGATAAAATTATCCAATTTTAATAGTCAAGAGATTACACAGCCTTTCAAATTATCCTGTGTTTTGTTCTTAGATTCATGTTTTCTTTCATTCATTTCCTCTTGAAACCGTTTAACTAGGAATAGCTACGTATATCGTTTTGTTGGCAGGAGTTTAAAAATGGAAGACCAAAAATATATGAAGTCCATTATTTCTATTTTATGTGGTATCCTAGCCATTACGAGGTTAGCCTGAAGGAATCTTAGGAAAACAAAGCAAATACATCAAATATATGAAATTGCAGCTCTACCACTTATCCATAAATATTTTAGGATGCTCAATTCTCATTTTGTAGACCACAAAGTAAGATTGATTTTTTTAAGAAGTTTTTAGCAGCGCATGATGCTTTTTAAGTAATGCTTGGAATTTCTTTCTCATCATAACTTCTGAGAAATGCAAACAAAAAACAGATGCTCTGCATAAAAGTAAGCAAATAATAAACCAATTTCAATTTTGGTAAACGATCCGTGATATACGTAAGAGATGTTTTAACACTAAATTTTTTGAAAAATATTTTTGCCGTTAATGTTTGTTTTAGCTACATTCGTTTGAAAAAAATATTGATGTATTGCGTCTCATGTACATCTTTAAGCAGTATCAAAGACTTTCTTCCTGAGAAATCTTACCAGCGAGTATATTGTTCAATTATTAAATGATTTTCCATTTGATGTATTGCTACACGATTTTTCCATTTCTTGAAAGGTTTTTTTTTTTCGTTTTCAACGAAGTATGTTTATCTTTCATACAAGTAAATTTTAGATAAATTTTGAAATATATGTTATTCATATGAGACTTGAACAACCAAACATTCATTCGGTCTCCATATCTGTTTTGGTGATAACTTTCAGTATGAAATTCAACGTTCCAAACTTTCCAAATCACAACCAAAGTTGATTCTTCGAAGTGATTCAATCTTGACAAGTCTGCAACACTTTACATTTTTGTTGCGATGAAGTGATTTTGGTAAATCAAACTGAAAATGTTAGGTTCACCATACTCGCTATGCTCAAACACTTAAATTATGCATTGATATGTTCTGATTGGATCAAAACTCAAATACTCAAACATCAGATAAAGGATAAACAGCAATATTATTCATGCAAGCTACTTTAAACTATATATTTTTAAATGCTTGATTATATGATTTTTTATAATGCTCTAAATGTGATTAGTTATATTTTTTTAAATTTAAATTTAAAACCAAAAGTTTGCAAGCATGAGTTTTATAACGTTATTCCTGACGCATTTACGAATATTTACAGCTTTCTATTCTGCGCCATTAATTCTCATCAGATTCAGTATTTCACCGAATCCGGTTGCTCACGACATCATAAAAGCGGTGGCCTCCATTTTTTATATCTTATATTTTATTTCATACACGGTGAAAAAAGGCAAGAAATGTATTTAGACCAACAAGAAAAAAAAAACTATATTTCACAATCAGCCATTGTTTTCTCATTGGTAGCTGCAGGTCATAGTCTCATCAAATAAATCATGTTAGAACTTTCGTATGTACCTAGGCTACTCTATGATATCCCTCGTGTGTGCCATAATCCGTAAAAAGTATATACCAAAAATAGTTCAGCCTCTCTTTTTGGGCACCTCTGTATATGACGAGAATCAATTGAAATTTGAGAAATAGGCGTTGGTATCACAAATCTTGTTACATTTGTTCAGAAACTCAAAATTCCATAGCAAATGCAATAAATATGAGTTTTGTGCGTTTATAAGCCTGGAATAAAACAACACACTGTGTTGCATTTCTAAAATATGTCTAGAGTGTTGAGATTAGTTTTATGTGACAATTATATGCAATAATGCTAGAAATCTACTGTTGATCCGATGATGTAATATGATGTAATTGCAGTGTCAGATCTTTGAGACATCTTGTAGAAGCTTCATTTTTTTTAAGATGTTTAAAATTTTTAGAATTATTGGTGAAAAAGTGTACAGTAGAAACAGTTCACTTTGGGATTTTGGAAACAGCAGGTTTTTTTTTTTAATAAAAATGCTTTTATAAACCAATATTATGCCTAGCATTGGAGGTTTCGTATTAATTTATTTGCAGAAATTGGGCAGTGAAAAACTTTCGTGCAGCCATAACAGATTTCCACAAAAAAAAGGTGTAGAGTTGCCAAGAAACTGTCAGGAAACCCCTGCAGGAATTGTCGAAAATCCTTTTCTAATGGAGTCGGTTTCCCCATCCACCATATTTGTAAGTTTCCCCATCCAATCTATTTTATTTTGGGCGGCAAAATTGCACGTTACATTCAACCTCCAGCAAAATTCATTTTTCTTAGATGGTTTTCACTTTGCCATATCAACGACAATGGCAAGTTTCAATGACAAACCTAGCATCTAAAAGCAAAGTCAAAACAGCTGAAATTGTTTTGGCTGTGAGGCACAATTCATTAAAAATAATTGAAACACACATTTAAAGAGAGCAGCTATTAAATGGAAATGTTCAAACATGTTCACGAAATATAACACTTCAATATGAAAAGTTAATTTACATATAAAGAAAACTTATCACATTTATAGTAAGTGAAAAATGTGTCTTTATGTTTAAAATATATTCTTAAATACAATTTTTTGCTATCTATACCTAAATAAACAATTTTCTAAATTTATATTCATTGTTTCGATTTTATACAATCCTTACGAAAATAATAATTCGCGAAAAATCAGTAATGGCTTCCATATAAAGCGAGTAAGTAGGAAATAACACATTTGAAAATAAAACAGACCACATTTTGAAGAATATAACGCAAGTTTCTTAGAAAATTATTGTATTTTTATAATAGGCATATGTAGACCTAAAATAATGGAATCGACGGACATGGAGTAAACAATGATGGCAATATGGATAGTGTAAGAATCGATGTAAATAGGGGGATTTCGAGAAAGTCTTTTGTGCGCCGTAGTTAATAAGAAAATAAGCCCTAAGTGGATTTTGATAATAAGGAAGAGAAGAAGTTTTGGAAATGCATCTGCTAATCAGCCATGGGTCTGATGCAATTACGACTACTTCCATACGCTTAATTAAATAACTTCGTTAGAAATTGAAAGTATGAGCAAGCGAAAAAGGAGAACGAAGAGGTTCCGATCTACGACGGTGGATCACGTGCCACCTATGTATATGCGTTACTCCAGATAATCGGAAACCCAATATACCGGTTATGGAAAATTTTCAAAATCTGTGAGAATAACTTTGTCATAGCCATGCGTTAATCGAGATGGAACAAACAACAGTTATATGGTCACCCAAATGGTTTGCTTTTCGAAATTGGAGAGTTTGAGCCAGCCAACGTTAACGAAACGATAACGGTAACGATAACGAGAAACAGCTTTGGCCGACTGGAATTTCAAGGACTACCCTATGCGAAGCATGGCATTCCAATGACATTCCGCTGTTTCTCGTTAACGTTATCGTTTCGTTCGCGTTGGATGGCTCAAACTCTCTACTATCGTAGTATATGGCGACATGTACATAAATGAGCAATATCCTAAACGGAACATATTTTTATACGTATTGCTGATTTTATGTACAAAGACTGTACACGTGCGTCCATATACATAGGCCCCATTTCGGGACCAATAATCAATGGCCCAATTATAGGCTTACATGGCATTATACAGTATAAACTCATGTATATGGCATATAGTATACATGTATAACTTTTTCATTTGAGATATAATCTATATGCTTTGTACAGAATGCATTGTTACATTTCGGAGTTTCAGAAAAATCCGTGCATTTTTATAAACATATTCTTTATACAAGAACATGTACATGAATGTTCATGAAATTTGCAACAATACGACCATATATATGTACATAAGTTTCCAATTGATATGTGCGTATATGGCAATTTTCCACCTGGGGATTACAAAGAACAATAGGTTTATGTTCATGTTATTATCATCGATCCTGATGTCGCTTTTTTAAAACAGTGAAAATTCTTGCCACTAGCGCCACCTGGCCGGTTGACCCAATCGATCCGAATCCATAATTTCCTATTGCTTTCACATTCGGAAAGTGTCCAAGCGTCCATATTGTAAATGTTTTATTTGCACTCAACGGCTAAAATGTCTTTCAGACAAAACACCGGAGACATTGTGTGTTTACCAAGCCCTGACAAAGGTGAAATGGTGCTGAGAGTAATTTGAGTGCATGAATTTGGTGGTTTTCGTCCCTTTGAAACTGATCCTAGAGCATCGGAAGTTAAAAGGTTTCTGTGACATGGGGTAATGGAGAAACAATCACCGGATAATTAATTAATTGTAGAGTTTTATAATGAAATTGATGAAAACTTTATTGGAAGAATTGGGCCTTGAAACTTGAAACTGAAAACAAAGAGGAACATTGATTCAAAGTTTAAAATTCAACATTTTGAGATTCGTAAATCTTAGTAAATTCCTTCTCAAATAGGGTATTCTACGACTGTTTACAGTTTCACCGTTCGATTTAACTTGCCTAAAAATTCCAATATTTTCTCTATATTAATGTATTTTTTTAAGATCATAGGGGTGGTCACCCAATTAATTTTAGCTGATTAAAAAATTAATTATCGGCTGAAATCTGCATATAGACAAGTTTTCGCTATATGACCTTGCACATTTTAACCGATTTTATGCAATTTCATTATTTAATCGACCAAAAATAATTGCTTGACCACCCTACTCTCTAATAAGAAATAACGTAATATATTGGAAGTGACTTTCTAAAAATCGTACGTTGAATCATAACTTGGAAATTAGGAAATTATGTTAATTTTCAAGCTATTTGGCGTTTTTTTACAATTCAGAATTTGGTCAATTTATGAAAAATGAAAATGTTGAAATGAGCCGAAATAACATCTTTTACTTTAAAATTTTCAGAATTGGTATTTCAGTCCTTGTTACTTTTGATGTTACTATCACATTGGCAGTTTGTATCACGAGAGCATCAGATATTCTATTAAATTCCATATTAGTCATTTTGATACTAGCAATAACATATTAGCACTGTCCTCTATCGGATGATATGTCCCTTTCTCCGACAATATTTCACTGATTCACATATCAGGCATTTCTGGTGTTCTCATCAGCTAGCTCATTGGCATTGTCCTCTATCGGATGGAATGTCCATTTTACCCAGAGTAATTCCATGATCCATACATTAGCCATTTTGATATTATCAACAACATATTAGCACTGTCCTCTATCGGATGACATGTCCACTTCTCCGACAATATTTCACTGATTCACATTTCAGCGTTTTTGGTGTTCTCAACATCTAGCACATTGGCATTGCCCTCTATCGGATGAGATGCCCATTACGCCAGAATGTTTCCATGGTCCACATAACACAATTGTTGGCATAGACACTGCGTTTGATGGTGTCGTTGATTTAGGACGTCTGGACCCAAAGCAGCATTTTGGCTTTGAGCACGTTTCCCACGTTGTTTTCCCCCACGCTCTGAGATTCAGAGTATATTTATAGGCTGATTTCCCGTCGGCCAGGCAGGCCGTTGACTCTGCTGTACAATGTTGTAAGCCCCCTGTTTATACAGAAACACGTATCGTACGCCTGCTACAATCCTTTAACGTCTTGCTAATCTCCTAAAGTACATTCATGGTTATAGATGCCAAACCTCGCCGGCAGATAAGACCGGAGCCGCAATCAATAAATGAAGGTTACTCTAAGGTTTCGATACCAGGAGGGCTCAATGCGAACAAGAGTAAAAGCAAGTTGAGAAACAAAGGGAAGGATCGGCTTTAAAGACAAGAAAAACCTAGGGGAACATTTGGGAAAAAGTAAAAAAAGAGGACATGGGGTCGGAGGTTGGTGATGCTTTCACCAACCTGGAGATGTATCTGTCAGTGAAATCCTTTGCAGAGGTCCAGGTACAATTAACCATTAGACTTCTTCAATGGACTTATTGTGAATTTTAGAAGTATACAGTATACATATCGTGTTAAAGAAAAGTTCTAAAACAACGACATTTTTAGAATAGTTTCAGAAAAGTTAGCTAAAGTCACGGAATGGATTTTATCCAGTTTATCCTAGCTGAAAACCGATTTGGCTAAATTTATGTAAACGCGCAACAAGCAGCTAAAGTGCCATTTTTCAACTCATGGCACAAAGAATGAATCAATAAAAATAGCTGTAGTCATGGAATGAATTTCATCCTAGCTGAAAGCCGATATGGATAAAGTTTATGTAAATGTGTAAGAGGGTATGTATGTACAATTAGCAGCTAATGTTGCCTTAGGAGGTTGAAATTCCATACATTTCCTATGATATTCCACATAATTAAAGATTCACCTATCATATGGTTCCTAACATTCTATCCAAGCCGGCTTTCAGCTAGGATGAAATCCATTTCGTGACTACATAACTTGTTAAATCAATAAATTTGCTCTTTTCTTGACGAAATAACGAATAATGAATAATAAGTATGTTCCATGTTAACAGTTTTCATGTCCAAATACATTTTAGTGTAAAACAGTGGATACAAGTTTATTATTCAACAAAATATGCTGATATATTTATTGAATTATTTTATGCTCACCATATTTATATTTGTAATAGAAAATGGTTCAGGAAATTGAAAAATCAACATAGAGAAAAATGGCTGAGGTCGTCGTATTATAAATAGGAAATGATGCATTGTGATTTTACCTTAAGGAATTGAAAAAGTTTTTTTGACAACCGGAGGCTAACATCCGAGTTTCAACCGATAAAATCAAACTACGATTGAAGCAAGTCCTTTTGTGCTTAAGAGGTTTTATACAAACATTCAAAAGGACATGGGTTTCCCAATAAGTCAATATACAGTGTGTTTACCAAGTATATATGTATAAGACTTATGGTTTATACCATCATTAATGTCCAGTGATTTTGGTTTGATAGGACACCCTGTACAATTGACCATAATTGCTAGACACGACGAATTTTCATGTTTTATCGTATTATTTTTATTATTATTATTTTTGTCAATTAATCAAGCTAGATTTCGGCAAAATATATTTAGCACATATCTGCATTATATTTCATGTCAACAAACTTGGGATAATTTTGATGAATGACAAAATACCTTTTGAATATTGATTGCCAATTAGCGTTTGCGACTCGACAAATCAAATTTGCGTCTAGACATAATGGAATAATGACATTGGCACAATATAGGACTTGAAATACAGTATGCTATAATAAAAATATATTTCACAAAAATCACTATCCGAGAACAAAAAATATATATTACCGAAATATATTTGATTAGTCTTCCAAATGTACACAGTAATTGTGACAAAATTTGCTCTTGAGAAATACTGAAATTTTCCATATATAACGTTTATGCTCCTCAAGATTAATTTACTCAAATAATTAAACGGCGTTCAGGTCTTTTAGATTAATCTCAAAGATGATATCTAGTCCGCGATGAAATTTTTGCGGTTTATTGGAAACCTCAACATATTTCATTGACGACGTATAATAAATCATGATTAAGACTATGCATTTAAGGTATTATCTGCATGGAGAGATTGAACCAGCCAACGCCTTAACGTTAACCTTAACGTTAGAGGCGGGAAGGGAAGAACCACGCATGCGCACTCATGACGGTTACTTAGTTCATTTGGTAGTTCAGTCCGTGGCGCCTCCCTTCCCACCTCTAACGTTAAGGTTAGCTTTAAGGCATTGGCTGGCTGAATCTATTTGAAATTTTACTTAAAAATGCAAAATCTGTAACTTGAATGTTTGCAATGCTAAACCCTTTGTTTTGCAAACATTGTAATTACGTTTCCAAACATTTCTTAAATACCCTAAATTTACAAATAAATCAACATTTTAGGTAATTTTAACCCAATTTTTGATGATTACTTTAAAATGTAAAAAAGAACAAATCAATTTCTACTTGAAAATGAATTTCGATTGATTTTTTTGCGTTTTTTACTTTAGTTTTGAATTGTATACAATTATAAACAATTATAATTTTAATCTGCATATTGTATATAAAGACCGATCTTTTAAAGCACACATATTGAGGAATGTATTGCATTACTGTATAATTACATTATGTATTATTTCATGCACAATATTTTAATTATTCATAGTTTTAGTAATTATGTCTTTATATGTTCTGTCATATAGATGTATTCAAACACGTCTTAGACATCTTTTCAGTTATATTTCTGTATATATTTTTTTCCGAAAAACCATAGTGGATATTTTATCTTATTTCTACGTCTCTATTTGTACCTTTAAGCACTAGCGTACGTACAGCAGTGTTTTAGATTATTGTGGCTTTTGGCATGAAATGGATGGATCACCCTGTATATCGATGACTTAGCTGGCGGCAATTTTTGGTGCACACGCCGTAAAAGCCCCGTTATTTTGACAAGCCTTATATATTATAATAAGGCCATAAGGCATCAGCTGCATGCAACGGAACTGCCGATGTCTCTCTATCTGTATCAACCTATCGGCTGTTATTGTTAAAAATGGCAAAATGGATGACACTCGGAAGAGTGGAGGATATGGGGAAAGGGAGGGAATGAATGCATGGCTATGCCACTTTTGCCAAAGAAAATGCTACAAAAAGAGAAGAAAATTCATAATCCCATGTCACTGACACACACTGAGAAACTCCCGAGGGCAGTTTAAATGGCCCTCTGCACTGAAATTTCAAAATCCAGGACAAACCTTGCAAAATATCTTCTTATGTTGAAACCAGAGCCGATTTTTTTTTATATAAACAGATTTCTGCATCTCGGGCATTTATAACAAACAGCCCCTTATTTTACACACAATTTGCATCCTGAAGATAAGCGATAAAATGTTTTTTTCTCTCGCAAACTTGCCAGGTCTAAATACAGAGTTGAAAATGGCTCCCAAACCGTTCGATATATTATGTTTTTCTTCTTTTATTATAAAACTAGTAACTTCTATTGCAACAACAACAAAAATTGCCATATTTTTTATTCACAGTGGCCAAACTGTGTAAAATTGGTTAAATTGGAGAATGCAATTTCAAAAAGTCAAAAAAGAAATTCGTGACTTCTTTCATAGAATAACTTCCAAACTTTTTTTTTTTTTAAATTTCGAATTTTTATTTCGAATTCAATTTTATGGAAAAGGGCCATACAGTATATGGATCCGTATATGGGTCGGTGGCAAGAGTATTATTCTCCAGTATATGGACATTGTGTACTGTCAATACATGGCCTTATTTAATTTTTCCATCCGTGAACAAACACGATTTTCTTGTTCTGGTAATTTGTTTTCGTACAAGACAATTGTTTGTACGTACGTAGGTTTTTTTAAATTGAGTTCGTTAATCTCTCGTCTATAACCGATTGGCAACTCGTAAAACTAATCTTTTTCTGCAGCAGCACAAACAAAAACCTATTTGTCAGATTAACCCAAAATGCCAATGAATTCGAAATTAGAACTCAAAGTTTTAGTTAGAAAACATCCCGATAGGACCTTGGCTTAGATGAGAAGGTCTTCTTTCTCTACAGTACACATCCGAACGGGACCAAGGATTTTCATTTTCTCATTGCCATCGTTTTTTTTACGAGTAGTCATTAAACCGAGTTTAATGAGAGAAAAAAATCTTCTCGAAAATAAAATCCAATCGAAATGACGGTTGCAGATGTTCAGTCTGGAAACACGAAGAACCTAAAGGCTCTTCCTTCTGACTTTGGTCTAATTAAAATTTCAAATGACGATTCAGATCTGCTGCTGAGACCTTTTTTTTTTTTTTTTTCGCTTATCTCTTAAACTTAATTATTGGCTGACACATTTCCTACATTCCAATTAAGGTTTTTTCTTATACATCTAGAGTCTTTTGCTACGCTATCTAAGCTAATTCGGGAAGTTCAGATTTAGCTTTTAGAAGAGAAGATGTCAACCTGTGAGTTTCACAGATTTTTCTCAACTAAAGTCACGGATAAAACATAAGATAGTGAAAATGTTATGCATGTTCGTTAATATTGAAGACAAGAATATTTACTTTTAATTGAGATAAACCGTGTATATTTCGTGATCAATATATACTTCCGTCAGGCTGTATTTCACGATAGGAACAGCTTGACAACTACATGTATGTAAATTTCATCTATTTCCTAGCAGAAAACTTATCTTGAAGGTTTATTATCGCTATCAAAGACACGTTACGAGTATAATTACACGTGTTTCCACTTGACATAAAAATACAACTCTAAATTCCACAGCGCTTCAAAGACGCATTTGAAGGAATTTTTCTCTAATACGTGATACGATGACTGTTGAACGTACTTGTGTACACATCTATCAAATTAACACTTATATAAAATTGTATCAGAATGGAAAATATTACGGATGGTTGGTGAACTATAAAATGAAGCAACAAAGGATCATTTAAAAATTAGAAATGTGTAAATTGTAATATAATATATATATATATATTCTATATATATAATATTACATGTAATATAAATATATAAATATATATATGTAATATTATATTCTATTTATAGGAATTAATATTTTGAGCAATAGTTTACTTTTAAATAAAAATGTCATGTTAATTTTCATAACTTCCCACGTTAAATTGTACAAATCTCCTATTTTCACCGAAAATAGGAGATTTGTACATTACAAAATCATGTTAAATAATTTACTTGCATGATAATCAATAGACAACCTTATCCACAGTAAACATCAGTGAAAAATTTCCAAATCTTAAGTGCTTTTTATAAAAGTTAGTTGTTTACATCTCCTGTAAAATTTGAATTTCTACAAAAATTCTCTTCCTGTAGTTAGCCATTTTTATAAGCAAAGTGAGGAAACTATACCAAATTTTAAGATCAAAGTATAGTATAATAAGCATCCCAAATAAACATTAAAGAAACCACCTACTTGTTTTACCCCAATTCTAAACATGTAATTAGATTCAGAATTTCTTCCATTGTATGCAATTTAATAGTGGCTTTATCGCGTTTTAACAAAGCCAGATAAAATTAACTATGTCGTTTATACTATCAAATTAAGTCTTCCGTCTACCTTTATTTAATTGCATACATAGATTTCTTTGTTATCTACAGTCGTGGTCAGGTCAAGAATGACATGTAACTGCAATTACTTATCTTGGGCAACACAATATTGATCTTGTCAATGTTTATTCGTGTGGTCTGCTTTGCCTGTCATCACATTTTAATAGAAAAAGACCTCTGTTGTGAGGTCAATGTTGTACAATATACAAATGTCACAAAGTAAAACTGCACATGACGTCACTATAGATCGTGGGCTTTTCAATTTACAATGGCAAATTGTAGTCTGAGAAAAATGCATAACGATTTTCTGTCATTTTCTTCTTGACAATAGCAAGGGTTTGTCAGGCAAATTGAATCCTTCACTAGAGGCTAAGGCAATTCTGCTAACGCGAGCATTAATTTCAAACTTCATTAAAACATGTCTTTTCTAAATTCTTAATCAAAGACAAGCAAACAAAAGCGTTGAGAAATTAAATATTCAACATGAACAGGATGAAAACTGTTTTGCTACTAAATGTCAATTTCGCTGGAATATCGTGTCAATTGCTGGGTTCCCTTCATTCGACTGACAAAAGCGCCATATTTTCATAGAATTTTTGATAACAATGACACAAAAATGCAAGAATTCCTGCATGATTTATTGTAAATTTACACTGTTTCCGAAAAGTCTGTCACTAATATCACCCACACTGAATACAATAATAATGTTTCATCTGCAAACAAATATTGTCACCATTGGTTCAAAGTTTCTAGGTGAACAAATAGCATTTGCACTACGATCCTGAGATAATGCATTTGTTTATCAATGGCTTCAGGCATCCTGTATGATAGGAAAATATTCACTTTCTAAACAATTCATTTTGTAACTAATATTGATTCATCATCAGAGCTACAGTATGATAAATATGACTGATGGTCTTTAATTCGAAATGGACACCAACAATGTCCTATAAATGGTTGGAACAATTGATATTGCACAAAAATAAACACTTATTATAGTTTTCCAGAGAACAAATTTGGAGTCCTTTTTGTCAGGAAAAGTATCTTTTCAAGTCAGGTTTAAAATGTTCATAGCAGCAGTGCAAAATACATTATCTTTCAGTGTTGAGCCTAATCGATATTCAGTGTGTGAGTTAATCAGGAAATTTCAAGAGACATGTTTAGCATGCGAAACTTTGAGATTAGAAATTCCTCTGTTTCTGCTGCTGCTGAGTACAAGTTGATGAATCTCACTGATATTATTATGAAAAGTCTTAGATACCCATATACAAGACAATTCAACAAACATAATTTGCAGCATATTCTCCTTTGAGAGAATTAAGTTCCCAAATACAATTTTCAAGGTGATACTTCAAAGAAGGTTGTTGGGATTAGCTAAGCTTTAGTTTTTAATAATTTATTATAATTTGAAGAACCTTTAACATATATAAATTATAAACTATAATAGTATTGTTTTAAAATAGTGTGGTTTTAAATAGGTCTCAAAACATTTGAAAAACATTAAAACAAAATGTAGAGAAATGTCCTTTACCTAAAAATTAATGCCTTTATTAATTTATGAAATACTCTTGAACTACATGTGCATGTCCTTGCTTGTCCAACAATAAATTATATTAATGAAATTATTTTGAATTTCATTAAATGTTATAAATTGTCAAACATTTTAACCAAATACTGTAATTTAAAACTTGCCAATGAAGTTTTGTGAGTTTCTTACTTTTGAACTTCTCAAACATGAACTTTTAAATTTGCCAGAAAGAATGTTTTATAAATTAAATGGTGTCCTTAAAAATATATTTTTGATCTTTATTATAATTTTGAATACTGTTAAATGTTTGCAAATTTTTAACATAAGCTTAAAATTCTCTATAGAAATGTTAAAGTATTTACAACTTTGGAACTTAACAACATGTAGCCAACAGTATCTTGAAATCTCTGGGAATGTTACTTTTGTTATTTAGAGTTTTGAAACTTTTTTAAACAATCTATAGATTATGCTCCATTTCAAGCATGTAAAAAACATTCTCCATTTTAACTCTGTTTAAGTTCTATAAGTGAATGTCCCTAAGAAAACAGTTTACTCCTTTTCTTATCCCCAGAGTATATTTATCCGACAGCATTGTCTAGTCTTTCAATTAGACGCAATCGGGTGGATTTTTTTCATTTGAACCAACAGTAGGGTTAAATGACAGAGCGAGTTCAGGTCTCTAGTCGAGCTTAAAAGGTTTTATCTATCTAAAAGAAGTCCTTTTGTCTGTCTGAATCCTCCTTAACAGATGCATCTTCTCGCCACTCTCCGCTTATAGTGGCCATCCTATCGCAACCATGATTTCTCTATTAGCTTATCCATTGGGAAAATATCATTTACAACGATGCTGTCACTAACGCGATTACCTATAGGGTAATCCATCAAGGGTAGCAAAAAAACTCTTCCCCACCTCTACAAACGCGAGTTGTCGTTTAACTAAGAAGAGTTTTATAGATTGGCCATTTCTTGCCATCGCATTTATTTAGCGAAAACGATGAATTCGTGGCCTAATGGTTACAAGTAGCGAAAGAGACGTTCGGGGAGGAAAAAACGATACATCTTGTAGCCTTTGCCGAAAAATATATGCGTCCTGATGGGCGGAATTAATTCTCCAGAAGCTTGTTTAAGTGAAACCTAATTCGTTTCTTTTAAGCTGGCCCAGTAATTTCATTGTGAATAATGTGATGGCTAAGTGGGCAAACTGATGGTTTGCGATGCACAATCGCAGCCATTTATTTCTTCGCAAATTTCATGTTGAACGAAGATGCAGAAACAAGTTTGGGACAAACATGCGTTTATCCAAACGACTCATTTACTAGAAAATAAACATTTTGAAATCTCGCACTTTTATTTGCAACTTTTGTGAGAACGGTTTATGGGCATACATTAGAACACGCTTAAGATGCTCCAGCTTAAGACGTTTTCCAGTTTAATAAATCGAATCTCATGATACTAGAAATATAATGTATTTTTTCACAGTTTAATAACTTTTTCCGCTTAAGAAATTCGAAAACTCCGGTCCCTTGAAAACTTAACAGGGTTCTACTGTATGTAGGGCCACATTTGCCAGTGTCCTAGCTAGCTTTAATTCCATATTTCTGAAAGTATACATGTCCATGTTAGAAAATATATGATTTTCTCAAATATACAGTATACATAAAAGTCTCCATATAGTCCACATAATCTCCATATAGAGCACCCTGCATGTCTGACAACATTTGCCAATATCCGTTGTATTGTCTGAAAACATGTATATGTCTATGTAAAAAATAGATGATATTCTCCATATGACCGAAAACATTTATGGCCGTTTATGACATTACACATAAATGGTAAAAAACACGTGTCACTATATTTCTATATATGTATATTACTGATGTAAGTACAAGGCTGTTCAATAAGTAATGAAACAAGACCAAGTATTTGAATTTATTCTATTAATACATACAAACATAGTAAAATATGAGTGCCTTGGACCAGACTATTTTTCTACATAATCCTCACAGTGGCCCAAGCATTTGTTCAACCGGTACACCATGCACAGCAGTCTTTCTAGCATAGAAGAAATCGGTGTCAAGTGCATGAAGCCAAGGAATGACGGCTTGCTGAACTTCGCCATCTGCTGCAAATCGACTTCAAGACAGGTGCTTCTTCAATGGTACAAAGAGATGAAAATCACTCAGTGCCAGTTCAGGACTGTAGAAAGAATACTCATCCTGGATGCCTGTCCTGTCGTCAACTCTGCTTCCGTAATATGGCATTGGAACCATACACATGATGAATTTGAGCTGAAATGTTGGGACAATATATGATTGGCATGAGGTCGTGACAGTGTTCGTGATAGGTAGTAGTGATCTACCTACTTGTAATTGGCATGAAATTTGAATGCTATAAGGAGCATTACACACATAAAAAGTCTTGTTAACTTACTTTTTGAACAGCCCTCGTATATATGGCATGTGCCGAATATTTGACGTATGCAGTACATGGAAAGTGCGCACAGTGAATATGGACAAACCTTAGTAGAAATAGGACATGTATGAAGATATTGGTTATGCACTTGCGTGTAGTATCATATTTTCGCATATGTGATAATACGTCCAATATATGGATTTTGCCCATATAAGCACTGTATGGTAACTTCACAAAGTATTGAAAATGATAACATTTATAGAAAAAACATGGCTGTACAAGGTTAAACTGCTTGAAGTAAGTCAGAGTCTGGTAAAGTTAACATTGTGAATCAGAAAGTAATTTCCCACCTGCTTTTAAAAGCTGTCTAAATGTCAAAAGCAGTGCAACATTTTTAATAAAATCTGAACTTCAAATGCAACAGACACTATGCAAAAAATGAAATGTTACAGACGATGCTAATAAATTATAAAGTAATATCTGTCTACATTTCATGGAACAATTTTCGTTGTTGCAACTAATAATTAATGTTTTATCACAAATATTTTAGATTATCAGCTTAATTTTTTTTAATGCCATTTAAAAATTTTGCATTCCGGTTGTTCAGAAATATCCTTTTTTTCGAAAAAATCTCTCAGCTTTTAATGTCTTAAACATGACATAAAAGTTATTAAAATTGAAGGAAGGGTTTTTTCCGTAGACATCGTTGCCATGACCCACCTTCCTTAATGAATAATTCATTTTGACTTTTCTTAAACGCTATCAAGATGGCAATTTTGTCAACTTCGTTTTCAAATCGCTTTTACGTGCTTGCAACTTAATTTTCTTGTCGTGGAAAAGCAGAAGAAGAAGAAGAAGATAGAAAAAACGTCATATTCCTTCGCCGGAAATTCAGTGTCAAGCAGGAGATGCAATTGAATTTCATATTCTTTTAAACAAGCTTTCAAACTAATTACTAAAGTACCGTTAATACTAATATACGCCCGCGATTTAAATTTAGCTTTTAGTGCAGAGACAAGAAGAAGTCATTGCAAAAGCCTGAAGAAACACGAAAAGGAGTCAAAGATTCCCCACTTTTCAGCTTACTCGTTGGGAGCACGAACACACTTTGCAGATGTTTTAATTAAATAAAAATAGGAAAGAGGCTGCCAAGAAAACTACCAAGGTTCGTGTCACAAAATTACCGCACTAAAATGCAGACCCCAGGTTTATCGGGGATTCGAGGACGACATTATCTACAGAGTTGAACAACTTCTATTTTAAGGTTGACTCGTGATAGCGAACATTAAATAATATATAAAGTTCAGTCACACATCTTACAGGAGCGAAAGAGAAAAAATAATGCACATAGACGAAAAGCAATTAGCAAAGAAGAAACCATCAGAAGCTTTTTACGGAAAGCTCAAAAGTCATATGTACCGAGCGTAACAAACTAATTTTAAGGAAGATGGATTGAAAACTGCAGAATTTGGGGCATTTTATGGTAATTTATTTTAAGAAATGGATGATAGAGGTCATCGTTGATGGCCTAGATTTTACCGGTAGCAATTTTTTTTATGAAAGCAAATTCTATTCCGTGTGATGTTGATCATTTTTGAAAATCTTTAAAAAATTGCAAATACAAAATGTGATATTCATCAACAACATTCACCACAAATTGTAGGGATTTTTCTAAAATTTTTACACAGTACACGATGCAGGACATATACAGTTTTACGTCAAACGTAGATTATAAACAATGAAATACAGCCAATTTTTCAAGTATCGATAATAAATAATGACAGATTACAGACATTTTTATAAAACTCACCTTCAAACTATGAATCGTACCATTTTTTGAAATATTAAATTTTAAATAAATACATTTAATATGTTTTTAGTGTGAACATTGTTCAATTCTGTAAGATGTAAGAATGCTCCGTCATGGACGAATTTGTTATTGATGTACTAGGATACATATAGGTGTAATTTAGAATTAGGTAAATCAGGAACTTTGTTTTATAATTGAAGAAAAGTTATACTAATATGAAAAATGGATTGTCATCGGCAGGCATGTTACAATTTTTGGTCAAGTCCACAAAGATCAAAATAAAATTCTGAAAATTCCTTTCCAAAGTCAGACATCCCATTGTTCATTGGAGTTTCTCGCGTATGTTGCTCATGTATGAAATATGAGCAAATGATCCACCGATATATTTATGGTAAGACCATAAATATGTTGAACCAGAGTATATTTTCGTTATTTCCGGAACAAATGATGCACAGCCGGGATTTCGATATGAATTAAGAGCTGCTGCACAGCATTACAAATGTGAATCTTCTCTCTCGAGTCCTGCAGCTAGCATTTAATTATGTACAGAAACCAAAATGAGCTAAACTAGTCCAAAAAAGATAAAATTCTGATTTAGTACGGGTCAAAAGCACGGAAGAATTTTTCATGTTTCTGATATCGTTGAATTCAGTAGCATCGTAATCTATGCTTATCCCTTGCCTAAATCAGATATTTGCATAGCAATTGCTGGCTCTTGTGGTCCTGTGGGATTGAGGGTTTCCAGGGGACGGTAAGGAGGAAGAAAAATCTACATTCGCTATTGTTATCGTCAGCACGGATTGTTTTCAGAATCCGAGTAATGCATTAAATCTGCTACGGAATTTTTTTTTTGTGAAGGGGTGCATTTACCTCAACTGTAAAGCGGCGCTGCTCTTTTTCCCCTTTAAAGAGCACCTTGCTTTCAAAACAACAAATATCTAGTCAACATTCCGAGCAAACACACATGAATACATGCAGAGATGCTTAAAATATCCTAACCGAAAATCAATGTTTTCTATGGCTCCATCAACCGTGCAATGAAGCGGGGAAAAGCAAGCCTACTGCGGATTGCCTCTTCTTATTATAGATCTTGTAACGAAAATAGGTTTATGGACGAGACCCCTTCAAGCCAATGGCACAAGTTCAAAGGGCGCCTAACAGTATAACCAACGTTTACACGCTCTATGCACCAAAGCACGCCTGATCTATCATTGTAACAAACAACTTTGCATTGTTTGCAAACAAAAACAGTCATGTTATGTAAACAGATATGTCATGTCACTTGATCATATCAATTACTTATGATTAATGTCTAACCACATCAAATTAAAGTTTCTAAAAGAGCATCTCTGTGGATTCTTTCATCAAGATTCTAATATTAATATTTTGTTGTTCGTTGGAAATTAAAATGAGCTGAATTCCTTTTGGATCAACATATAATTGGTATTATTATTTTTTTTAAACCAGCGAATTCAATGAATTTCAATCACTTTGCAATTAGATAAATTCTTAAACTTTCATAGTGATTTAAAAACAAAATGCTTTTAAATAACTATTTTCAATTAAATCTATAAAAACATTAAACGCCAATACTTTTTTATTTAACTTAAATGACAAAATTTGAAAACACTAGGTTAAATTGAACCCTATGTGGGTATCTCAAAAAACTCATCCTTACAATAATAGCATAAAAAAATTCTTCTGTTTCTTGTCATAGAGCACATCAGAAACGTACCATATGCATTTATATTACATTAAGTTTCCTTTTCTAAACTGTTTCTTTGGCTACAGAAGTAGGAAAAAAATCAATAAAATCATAAAACAGAGAAGAAATGTAAAATAGCAGAAGAAAAAGACAAGAAACACTGAACTAATATTAGGCCTATATAAAAGACAAATCTCGACTGAATAAAAAGCCCCGAAATGTCATTGCCTGAATCTCAACTCTTAAAAATTTGAATATGGGTTATCACTGTCACTGCCGTAAAAATGACAAAGTGAGCTATTTTGTGTAAAAAGTCGTTTTTACTAAGGTTCAAAGCAAGCCTAAATCGCTTTGAATTATACTTTTGTAAAAAGGAAGCATGAGTTTTTTTGTACCCTCGAGCTTCCCCTTTTCCTCGAACAAAAGATATGAGAAATGTGTCCATTTTTTTCTAAAAGAAATCTATACCAAAACATTCCGAGTGATAAATAGTTAAACAGGTCATAAAAAATTCAATAGTGTTGTTGACCCCCATCTGATCTTTGACCTCCTCCCCTGTACCAAACAATCGCAACTTTTACAACATTACTCTGAAGATCGCATGGTTTGCCCTCTGTCAAATTCGAAGGGGCAGCAAAAAATTTAAAAATTCAATGCATATTTAAAACCTTTCCATCAAACTTTTATGAACAAGAAATGGCGTAACATCTGCAATGCAATGCTATTTATGTATTTGAAATAACATGTGGTCTGTCATACGCAGCGATACACAACCACTATCGATTGTTATATAAAAAAATGCTAACATGTATTTTCACTTTTTGGCCAAATACTTTAATGTTCTTTGAGAATAATTTTATAAACAGCTTCTTGAATGTACGAATTATGCAAATAGACTTATTGTTAATGGATTCATTTCATTATATAAATTTAGGTTTTTTTGCAAGCAATTTCTTGCTTGAACGAATCATGCAAATTGGACGATTGTTAATGGATTCATCTCAACAACACTAAGCTTAACAAATTCTGTCCGAGTTTATATTTAAAAGCATTTAGTTTATGTTGTTTTTTTGGTTTTTTTAAAGATCCGTCGTTTTAGCGAAATTTTAATCAAATACAGGATGCATTTTTCCAAGCACAAAAGTGACAAGTTTGAAAACGTTCATCGACATTTACATAAAGCTGAAGTAAATAATGACTTTCTTAATAAGTTTGAAAAGTTTTGACAAAGTTTTGAAATTATGTTTTGCCGTGCATTGAAATTTGTAACAAATAATACGATTTGGATTAAATTTATTTGAATATGGTATTTAGGAATGGTTGTTATAGAAATATTTCAACAAATTGGATAAACAATTACAAATTCTTTATTTAAGATAATTTAATAAATATTACTAAAGCATTACAAATTAAACAGTAGGGCTTTTATGTTTAGAATTCTTGCAAATAAAATTAAACTACTCAGAAACAACTAAAAATAAAATAGATATTCATTCAAACTTATCAAAATTCTCTCACTCGTACTTTTATTAATAATTTATTCATAAAATTATAAAAAAAAAATTCATGTAAATTCATATTGCCTCGTTTCAACTAACTGCAATACAAGCATCAGAGTTTATAACATTATGCAAACTATTTCCCGCATGAATTCATCAGTTTTAACGGACGATTACATCGTATTGTAGTACGATTTAACAAATGATTGTAATATTTCCAAAGGCAAATCCATTCCAATTTTCAATCATTTGTCAACCCAGAAGTCTTATAAATATACGTGTTAACAGCAACATTTGCAAAAATCCTGGGCTTAGCAATTGATGTAGAGAGATTTCTGTCTGATATGGCAGCAATCTCCTTTAATTGACTCGAAAAAATCCGCTTTTGTTACCACATGTTAAATGGGAGGAAAATCGTGAGAGAGCAAAAAGGCCTTCCCATAATGCACGCTGTTCAGTAATAAGGTCACGTACAAATTCAGTTAGCTCCTCGTAAGTTTATTACACTTTCGCCTAAATTTGGTGAGAAAATTGAAAGTGCTAATGCTAAAGTAGGATTTATATCGATGGGGTCATGAAGATCAGGCATTGTATGGTGTATAGGCGTGTTCGACGAGGAGGAATAAGGGGAAAATAGTGTTTTCTTAAGAAAATCAAAATTACTCCATACAATAGCAAGAGGAAAAAATATGATAACGTTAAATTGGATCAGAAAATCAACTTAGCCAAGAAAAATACGCGCCAAGAATTCGTGTGAAAAAATTGATGAAGCAAGCGTCAGGCTTTCAATTATCTTTGTTAGGAACATGCATAATATGCATAAACTGGACGATGTGTTACGGTAAGCTCAGATTCCGCATTTTTCATAAATTTTATATAACACGATTGTTTGGAACGATTATAGTTAAATGATTAAATTTATAAAAATTAGTAGTGCTAATTTGATATACATCAAAACAATATAATTGTAAAACTTGTAATTTTTCAAAAAGAAATTCGATTTGGTAAAATGTTTGCTAGGTTTATCATATTGTGTTATAGTTTTGTTCAGATCAAGTTATATAAACAAGACTATAAATTTATATAGTTAGCGTATATATTTTTCATAAAATTTCGAATTTACATAATGGTAGAAACTAACAAGAACTTAGCAAGAATACGTTAGAATTTCAATAACCACGTTTAATATATTAAAATAATATGCAGCCTTTTATAATACATTTCAAAATACAATGAAATATATTTGAATACGATTTTTATAAAAATATTTAAATCTATTATAAAAAACACATTGTTTTAGAATATTTAATGTTGTCATTTAAATATGCCCCTCTTGTTAGGTGAATTTAAAAGTTTCAATTTTTATGAGAAAATATATCAACTGCATTATAAAATATATCAACTGCATTATAAAATATATTACTTCAAGACTAAATCAAAGATGATTACATGATTTACTTAAGTAATATTTATCAAAACTACGAGTTCTAAATTACGTGTATGAACAGTAAATTCAGACTTATTAATTTCGGAAACTTGTTTCTTTTCAAACGAACATTATGAAAAATGTAAGCTACTACCAAAGTTTGCATTTGTATCCATGAAAGTACATGAACAAAAATATTTGACCAACACGTCAAGGTAAAAAATGAAAATAAATAGATTCCAGCTTCCGTAATCCGGATTTAGAATGTCGGTTGTCATCTTTTTTTCTTTGTGGACAATGAATTTATTATTTGTCTCCAGAAAGGATTTCAAAGTTGCATATCTATTTTGTTTTAGCTTAAAATAAACTATTTTTTGATTTACTTTCCTGTTTTTAATCTAGAACCAGACCAAATTTATCTACATCAAGTCTGCCCTTTATATTACCTGCAACCAATATTTCTTCGGTATACAATCTGTATGAAACATGTAGTCTGGAAAATGGTAACAATGACTTTTACATAGTTCCGCGCATATTTCCCTCAAGAAGCAAACAATGCCGTTTTAAATGATGAATTCCCCACTCGAATCGTACGGGATAACAAGAAATTTCTGCTAAAACTCAGCTTGGCTGTCTGTACATAAACAAGGCTTGGCACCGCAGCATTGTTAAACAATGCTCTTCCACGTGATAGGTCGTGATTTACACCCAAACTAATTTCAAACGAAAGCCATACATTAGGGAAGAGAAACGACTAGCCTAATCAATATTAACAAAAAGCCATTGAAGCAAACGCTTAAATAACTAGCGAAATTTGTTGCTGTTAATATATCACATTTATGTCTGAAACTACATTATGCAGTTACGGAAAACAGTACAAAAGTCAATGAATAAAACGAATTTCGAGGCAATAAAACAGTTCCCGGAGTACTTAAACATCGAGTTGGTTAGAACCAGCAGTTAAGCGTAATTTCTGCTTATAAAAGCTCACTACAGATTTTGTTTTAGTTTCGAATTTATATTCCCCTCGATGATCATCTTTATGCGATTATCGTTGGCATAATATAATATTGTTTTGCTGGAAAATCTGACACATGCAATACATGCAACTTCACTAACATCATTTGGTCTATTTCAACACGAATTAACTATCAGGGAAATTTCTGCAAAGTGAAAATGGTAACATAAAATATTAATTTTTACCAGCAGTAATTCTAATTTAATAAACGAGAATTATTTCCACGATTAAAAAATGATGATAATATTTTAATATTACAAACATGCATTCTTTCGTCGCATAATTCACGAAATTATGAAGCTGAAAATATTGTAGTGTGCAAACTTTTTAATCAATTGTATATTCACTACAATTCCTTGGAGAATTTACTTCGTATAAATCAAAAGTATACTACGACACCAAATCTATGCAACCTATTTCGAACTTTTACTAAGTACCATATTTGGCATTTATCTTGTTTTAAAATAATTTCGTTACAGTGATTATAATAAGCCAATTAACAGGCATCAAGTGAAATTAATGGAAAACTGTGAAACCATTTTGGCAACAAATGGAATATGACAAATGATATGGCAAACCATTCTACACTTGAGTGCAAAAAAATCGATTTACCAGCATGAATCAAGTAAAAGTGTGTTTTTCTCAGCAACTAAATGTCCGATTTAAAAACAGAAAAAATGTGTTTTGTAGACAATTTATTACTATTTTTAATTCGCCTAGTGTGAAAATGATTTCTGCTGAATTTCTCTGGAGAATAGCCTACAACTTGTGCGGCTACTTCTGGTGGAGTGGTCATTTTATCAAGAAACCATTAATTAACAATATGTCTGGATATGTATTCATTAAACTCTGAAAATCAAATTGCATTCAGAAACACAGCCACAGGGGTACAACAATGCACATGGCATAAATAATGCAAATTTGGGTTGCTTTAAGTTCAACATGTTTCCCCATTAGGATTCATCAGGATTCATCAGGAATTTTATACAAATTAGGCGTATTATAAAGAGGAATACCTCATTTACTTGTTGAGAAAAACACATTTTTACTTGATGCATGCAGGTGAGTCGATTTTTATGCACTTAAGTGTAGTTGCCATGTATTTCAGAGAAACACACCATATCATCACCAACAGTGGGGCAAACACTGCAAGCTTAGGTGTAATGCAATGGAAACAAACACTAGGGAAAGAAAGTACAGCAGGTGTATTTAACACCATAAAGTTGAATTTTTTTTTCTTCCAAAAACAAGTTTTATTTTCAAAATAGTGGCCCGTAATAAGAGGCAGAAGGCACGCTCTAGCAAGTTTTCATTATGGGGAATTATATTTATATCCTTTTTTTTTTCGTTTTCTCCCCTTTTCTTGGCGAACCAATTCTCAATAGGTCATAACGATCCCACTTCATATTCGGGTATAGCTTATTACACACAAACACACACACACTTGTTTCTCGGAACTTTTTTTTGCTTACTTTTTAGATTCTCCGAACAAAAATCAATATAGACAGCAAACAAATAAATTTAGGCCAACATGTGTATTTTTGCAACCAGCCAAGTCACACAAGCTGTTACCGGATGAATGCTCCAGATAGATGGAAAAATACACAGTTGGAAAGCCCTGAAGGTAGTTTTTTGACAGACGAATGAGCAGCCAGGCAAACAAATATGGCAACGCCAAACTTGTTATCACATATGGCTGCGTACAAAGAATTGGGAACCGAAGAAACGCAAGAGGGCGCTGATGGGGCGAAACGTAAAACTTAAGGTTAAGTAAGGTTCACACAACGTCACCCTGGTAAAAAAGTTTGTCTACTTTTTCATAGTTTATAGACATTAAGAACAATAAACAATGATACTATTGGATATTGAAGAAAACATGCATGTACAATAATTACGTCTTAATAGCACTATATTATGTGTAAATTTCGTTCTGTAACAATTCATATAACAACTCTTCTTACTATATTGCTAAACTACTTCTTTAATTTTATTGTTTTGGATGCTTAAAAGCAGTATTTTCATTTGATTTGTTATTTTTATATTATTACTTAAGATACGAGTGACCTATGACTTGACCAGTGCCTGGAAACTTGTATTTATAAACGGTTTTGAAAAAATTTAGCACTTTGCATGAGAATTGCAAATTATATTATAATAACCTTCATAAAAGACAGTTTAGATTTGATAGCTTTCCAGTACATAACATTCAATCATTGGACTGCATAATCGTTAAATTATTTATAGTAATTAATCCACTTGAATTATATTCGATCAGATGAGTATTTATGAAATTACTCAGAAAAGAATTAAAGTAGCACACAAGTTAAGAAAATATAATACAGAGACCATAACCATCCAATGCTTTGCCGAGCAAACATCACAAGTATATTGTTTATCCAAAAGTCTACTGAAGACATTGTTGATTTGATTAACATAAGCTATATAAAAACAAATAAACACAAAAAGAATAGAGGTTGGATGCATGAAATCAAAGTGGTTTTCTTGAATTGGAATTATCGGAGTTTGTTGGCAACAACCTCTGGGAATTGAATGTCCAAAAACACTCACAAGCTACATATACATTCTGACCTTCACTGGACAAAAGCATACAGATTCAACCAGAATCCGTTTAACTCCATACATGTTGTTTTAAGGTGGAAGAAAAAACAAGAGACGAAACGAGAGCAACCTGAAACCGTTTCATTTCTATTTTGATGGACTCGTAAAGACACAATCGATTATTTTGAAATCTGCACTTTGGCAAGCATAGATCTGCAAGGAGGAGAAGCAGAAGAGAAACGATTGAATAGAAGACGATGAAAAAAAAAAGTATACAGTACATCTGTATATAGTTTTTCTGTCACTCGCAACTTCCTTCCTCTGGAAGAGTGGTCAAGTGTAAGGATCCGTTTCTGACTGAGGCTATCGTTGTTGTATTTTTTTTTTCGATACTTCATACGGGACACTGAAGAAGAAGGGGGGAAAAAACCAGAGTTGAAAAACTGAGCAGAAAATGTGCATTTTGCCGTTGAAAACCGCTCAACTGCCGACAAAGACCGCGACGGAACCAATTGGGATCCGTTAGGTTGGAAAAAAAAAGTCAACGGAGTGGAAGTGCTCTGCCATTGTTTCTCTATGCTGGATTTGTCACCGAATTGTCCTTTTTCTGTAAAGGGATGATGAAAACTCCCCAAAAAATCGACTTAAAATGCACCGACAAACGCTGCTGAATGACGGCTGGACTCATTGACAACAATGGCTGTGATCTTAATTTCTAATGCAATATGAAAAGCTGAAAAGAGCTAATGAAAAGGAGCTAATGATGCCATTCCCCCTGAGTTTCCTCCAAAGCGGATCTTCCCATTCTTTACGAATGCTTAGCTTTTGGAGAAAACATTTATTAGAAAATAAAATCCGATCCATGGATATCATAACAGCGGCTAAAAAGCCAACGAACAAGAAAAATCAAAAGCGAAAGCTTATACCATGCCCTCAGTGGGAGGTGACTCTTCTTAGAAGGGGTACTTGCATATGTTAAGGGCCTATTCATAGTAACTGACGATTTTTGTGACAGTGGATTATACAGTATATCTGCAGTGGATGATTTATAGCTCTTTTATTTAAATCAGTTTACAAAAATGGAAGAATATACACATTTTGTTTTGGCATTTTTTTGTTTTAAATAATTCGAAATTTTCAAAGAGTTCTAGGTTAATATTTTAAGAGATTTTGCCTGGATCTTCAGGTTTAAATAACCTAAGGTTAAACTGAGGGCTAATATTTAAATGTCGATTAAGTGAGTGACCATGGTCAAATTCACCAAAAATATTATTTAATAGTAAAATTGTAGAAAAGATGGCATGGTATGACGATCATAAGGAAACTTTTGACAAACACTTATAGATTTTAGTTTGATTTTATCTAAATTGCCATTTAAGTTTAGGTCAAAACTGTAGTTAATTTTCATGAATTAGTTTACCCTGAAATTTCATATATAACTCAATTTGTATTTACATTTACCACTCGTCGTCTTGCTACGCTATAATTTACATTAGAAAATTCAGCAATTATCGTGTGCAAATTTCTAGCAATTAATTCCCACCTAATTAAGTCTTCCTCAACAGACTTTAATTTGGGTTGTGGAGCATTTTTTTTGGATATAGTCGCAATTTTGGAGTTTTAAGTGAAATCAAAAGTAATTTCAATATTAATTGTTTCATTATCGACCTGGTAGCAAGGATCGTAATAAGTATTGGATTGCAAGCAGAAGATAATGAAAGAAAAGCATGTACTGTATATAACATGAATGAAAATATGGTGCAAAAACTAACCGTTAATTGTTCAATCCTAAATAACCCTAGAATTAATTATGTTAATGATCCTTGAAGCTGAAAGATACAAGAAGAAACTTGTTTCGTTTCACAAAGTGTTTCAAAACTGCTATAGCAAGAAGCTATTTTAATCTTTAAAGCTTCTCCGGTTTTTTTTTTAATCTATTGTCTTCGTATAATTAACACGATAATTCTTAAGAAAGCAGCGAAAAGATTCGCCAAAACAAGGAAAATTTCGTTGGATAAATATCAAGCAAGGTTTTCTTTATCTTAAGGATTCGAACAATTAACCTTAAGAAAACAAACGCTGATAGGCGGAAAAATTGCACAGTCTGCGCAACTACGATACACGTTCATGAATTATATATTTTCTGGGAAATTGCGAAAATGTTTCGTTGACTGGAAACGACGAAAGTCGGGTGAGCATTAAAAGAGTTCTTTGGACGAATTCATGCGGAGATTTTAATTTCAATGCAGATATTGGTGTTTAGCTGAAACATTAATTGCAAGACTCTTGGCAGTTATGGATTTGCTAAAAATGGAGATTGATGGCATCACAATATTTTGAATTCGTAAATAGGTTTGTATTTACTGCTTAGTAAACACTTAAGCACGAAACAGAAACAGTTTATGGAAACCAATTTGTCGACACGTAGTTTCGCGAACATATTTCCATAAACAGGTTTGCCCAAATATAGTTGTCCACATCAAAAACGAATTTAGAAACGGAGGAAATGTTTGCTGTTCTTGAATAGCCTGTACACAATGGCCAAAAACTGGCGTCTGCTCTAGAAAGCACGTGGGGCAAATTGGGTCAATACTCTACGTTATGGTAACATTTTTCCTTTGATCTTTACCGTCTCTTGAGCAATCACCGAAATGTTTCATGGAAACGCGTTTTACTGAAACTTGCTTGCATAAAGCTGGTGATATATATGCAAACATGTTTCGAAAGCCTGTTTCTGTTTCGTGTTTCAAGTGTGTACCAAGTATAACAAACTTCCAGGTAACAATTTACAGATCCATGTTAATCGAACAAGCATGTAAAATAGTTATTGCCATGACTTGTCAAAGATTTCTTGTCAAGACTTGTCAAGTTTTTATTCAAACCATTCCATTGAAATCAGAAGTCAGAAAACAAACGCTATAAGGTTTCTTGTAAAGACTAGTCAAAAGTTCCTTTTCCATAATAGGTGGATCTTTGAAAGATTTCTTGTCAATGGTTATCAAACGTTACTTTTCCAGACTTGTCATATGTTGCTTGTCTAGACTTGCCAAAGGTTTCTTGTCAAAGGTACATGCACACTGTATAATTCTGACCACAACTCAAACTTTAGAGTTTTCGTATAGCTCCAGAGTAAACAATCCGAATCCTATACTATCTACACAATTAACATTTTGTATCAGACGTAGAAGGGGGTGGGAAACGTGGAGAGGTTTAAAGAACAGTTTTCACAAAGAAATTTCGAGTTTCTTGGAAAATTCTATGAAGAAACTCTAGAAAAGCTGGATATAAGAAAACAAAACATCTTCTTAGGCATGCAAGTATGCTTCCGATCAGATCCACCAAAATCACCTATTCTCAATCCGTACATCGAGTGAAGAATAAAAATAAATTCAATCTAAAAAAGCTGCAAAGTTGAATGCTGGAGGCAGTAAATAATAGGTGTTATCCACCGTCTTGGAAATGGATTTTGCGGGTGGACAACGGGCTTAGACCTTATGTTATATGCAGCTCATGTATTGCGTTTTGCTGTATTTTTTTAGATTTTTTTTTACTTTGGGTCCTAGACGAACAGCAGTCAATATAAAAGAGTGAGTTTACAATTGGAAGATTGTGAGTGAGGATTTAACAATGATTTGAGGACAACCGAACCAACCTTCCTAAGTGATCTCATGTGCAGTTGAGCAAATTCTCGGGGTTTTTTTCCTCCTTAGGGCTGCTGCAAAATGAAGAAATCTTTTTCCGCTCTATTAGAGCTACTCAAGAGCGGATTTTCAACGTGTGAACTCCACCCAAAGATTGTTAGACAGAAAAAAAAAGACGTTACGTGGCGTTTACAGGGCCATAACTACGTGTAAATGTGGGATTTTTGGTCGGATGAGCAAATGCTAGTGTGATTCGTAGATGGACTTAAGCTTTCTTTGAAAGTGAAATAAAAGATGGCGAACTGCCGTAGGATTACTTAATGGTTCATTTCGCTACAGCGCTCTCGCTAAAGTAGCCAACAATGGGGGAAAAACATAGCCGCTGTGTGGAAAGGTTTTTTACTGTAAATACAGAAGAAGTTTCAGAAAATTTAGGAAAAGAGTGCGTTACTGTTCGTTGGTCACATTGAAAGAACTTTAGTTGGCAACACTGCAATTTCTTCTTCAATTTGTTTTCACAATGAAAGAGCTCTATATAGAAATACGTTGTTCCCGAAATATTAATCTTTACAAAACTAAAATGTCAAGTTTTGTGTTCCTTTTACACTACCTATATCTGTTATATTTGAGTAAAATATTTTGATTTGTGGTGTTTATTTTTAATTATCAAAACCTTTGTCCCGAATTTGTAAACCTAAAATTGAAAATATAACCCATAATATAGTAAATATTAAGGTTTAAAAATATGATTTTACTATAAACAGTATATTGCAGACAGTATATCAGTACTGATTATATATTATCGAGCTTATTTTTGTAATTTTTCTAAATAATCACACTTTGCATTAATTTCAAATTTCAGCCAGTAGTGAAAGTTCTTACAAACAAGGATGGTAATATTGCATGAAATAAAAGGACCCAATAGGGCAGCGTTTCCAAATTAAATTTAGTCCCGGATTTCTTTTGTATTTTGCACGACCCCTTGCAAATTTTTAACATGACAAGTGTTTTTCACAATATTTGGGGGTGCCCAAGGTAGGGTATTAAAAAAGCCCAACTTCTTCAATGTCCAATAAGTGCATTATTCTGTAAGAAACGTGTGAGATTGTATAAAACTATTTAAAGTTAAATCTTGTGTTTTCTGGAAATCGTTCATCATTAAGTGTTTCCTACTAAAGACATTTTTGTATTTATCCTTTTGAAAACTAAATTCTGCGTGATCAAAACATATGAAAATTTATATGTCCAGTTTAATCTTTCTTGTCCACCGTCCTTTGACTTTACTGCTGTCCAGTGCACTGAAAGAAGGCCTATATTTCGGGCATTTATTTTTCTCGTTGAAACTTACGACTTTAATTTCGCTGAAAAGCACTTTGAAGCTGACTTATTGACACGATGTGGGTTTAGCTGAACGAAAGCAGAATTGCTCGTAAATTACACTCGTAATCTATAGAGTACAATTAGGTGCAACTTAAACATCCCCTTGTAGCGAAGCCTGTAATCCACTGAAATATATATACAACAGTATAGAAGCAGCAGCATACTGTTGTATATGGCAGCACAAGACCAATGTCGGGACTGTGGTCAATTTAACTGACCAATAAATCGTCCTAACCAATTCATGTTTGCCTGCGAGGGGACTACTTGCTGAAATTTCAAATGTAGGCAAATCGCTATTTACTAAGGTAGGGAATGTCAGAATTGATTTTCTAGTTTCATCAAAAATTAAGAATAAATTTCACTTTTCGTTAATGGTCATATCAATGAGGAATAAGCGAATCGTTTATTGCATCTAAATATATTAACATAAGCTAATAAGAATCGCTAGGGGCCAATTTCGAAGCGTCGAAGAAGGCACATTTCCACCATTAACAAAATAAAGTAACTTTAGAAAACTGCCCAGAATTACTACCTAATTACCATCTGATTAGCCTGTTTTACATTTCATCTGCATAAATATTAAAGACTCCTGACTGTATTATAATGGAATAAATTACTGTCGTAATGTTAAAGATCGTTATGTTAACGTCGTTAAGGGGGTTCTTAAAAGCGCCAACTTAAATTTACAAGTTTCGAAAAATTCATGTATCCATAATTATCAACAACTAATTATCAACAACTAAACTGTCATTATGTAATCAGGAGAAGAGGTCAGGGCAACTATAAATAAGTATTTTAAGCAAGGCTTGCACAAAGTTTGAAAATTTATAACAAGTATACAGGGTGGACCAGAATCTCTTACCACCCAACTTTTTTTTCTTAAATCTTATGTAGTTATGAAAATTTTGATAAAGTTATGAAAGACGTACGTTACCAGAAATTTCAATGAAAAAAGAAAATAAAAAAAAATTAAAAAACAAGAAAAGCTATAGCATTGTAAGATTTTCCAAAATATGTAAATGAAATTGAATGTTGGGCATGTTAACAAAATATGATAATTCAAGGGTCCTAGGAGCTGTATTTAGCCAGTACAATATCAAACTGGCCTCCGTAGTAAATGCCATATACTTATAAGTTAGCCTATTGTTTCTTACAGTGTTTTCCCTGTCGGTACTTGCCGTTTGATAAATTGATGTCTCTCATTTGACTAGGTGGCAATCACGTGTACATAAGCCTCTATAGGAGTTTAGTTAACTCTTTTTACAGAATTCAGGAATTTCGACCCTATTAGTCATGCAAATTGATGGTGGTGCCACTGAAACTGCCTCGTTGATGATCAAAGAAGCTCGAATTGCATACTTTTTTGTTTGCTATTGTGATTAAAGCTTCCATTAAGATGGATTGTTGCCATTTTCAACTAAGTTGCTCCCTCTCACTCGAAACTAACACTGACACAACTGCAAACACACCGTTTTACCCTACTACTATACGAGGATTTTTTCGCTAACACACTTTAAATTCGACAATTGATCAAGCTGCAGGTTAAAACTTCAGCATTCATCTATATAATCTCAACTATCATATACGCTTAAATTTTAAGATGAAACGACATCATTAACAAACTATTTTCGTCAACGAGGACATACCCGTGTGGAAAAGTGTTTCTGTGGCACATATACGTACGTGTATATTTGGCATTACTGAGAGTCTTATAAACTTGCAATGAAATATCAACCGATAGTGCTGATTAAAATCAAGCATACTTTTCCGTCATAAATCAACTTGAGCTTTTCGTATTTTTTTTTTTTCGCATCAACATACATTTTGCGATGGCCAATATGCCATCAACAAATCTCAATATGTCAACATGCAACCAATAAGGAATGCATCATTATCATTATCATTATCTTGAAGAATAAGAATTGTATAAAACGAGTTTCGTGAAAACTGAACTTACAAGCTTATTGAGCGGGATGAGTTTTCATTGAAAGCATTTGAGGAATTTTTATAGTCAACTCGTTCTGGTATCGTTTTCCTCCAAGGTCTGAAAGGTATGCATTTTGACATTCACTATGTTTTGTATGTATTCTTCCGAAAATAAGCCTAGAACCCATTGACAAATGCGTTATTTCTTCGCAGGATATGCCTTCCTACGTTACAACGTGTTTCTCAAAACGAAACCACAAGTTGAGATGAAAAGGATTTGTAACGTTAATTGCAGTTTTGCTTCAGTGTCCTAATAAATGAGGTTTAAACCACAATGGATATCGGAATCCTGAGTGCAATAGCCTCCACATAACACATTTACTAAAATGTCGCATTAAAACGTAATGCCATTCATTTACATAATACTGCCGTACTGGAAATAACGTCTTTGCGAAAACAATAAAAAGATGAATTTAAGAGAGAAAAAAAGAACACAATACATAATATTCTCGTTTTTCTCTTATATTTACTATGGAGATGAACTATATGCTAAGAGAAAGATAAACAGTATAACTAAGATGTCAAAATTCAGAAAGTTCATATTCAGTAATAATTTTTTTTAATATCTGTAAATATAAGAAAAAATTTGATAACGTTCCCCCTTACTTAAAATATGCAAATATTGGAAAATTTTAAAATATGTAGCACTTGCAGTTTTCTTGTGTTTAACATTTAAATTGATCTTTAAAAAAATAGTAATGTATATAATAAAGACACCTTTTAAACTATACAATTCCTTATCCAGAAAGAATATTTCTGTAATACTATTTTTAAACTAGAAATATTTCTTTTAATTTTAATCGTTTATTTAAATAAATATGAAAGTAATACTGTATAAATTAATCAGTTATATCCAAATTTATGCTAAAATGTCAATTGAAAATTTCGAAATGTTTGGTTTTATAATGAAATGTGGACAACATACACGTACAAGTATATTTTAGTTAGGAAACATGCAGAATAGGAAAAATGCATTAAACAATTAAATGATTAACTACTGCATACTATGCTATTTCGACATCTTTAAGCTTGAATGAGCTTTAGTTTCCAAGCAGAATTACAAGAGCTGTCAAATTAATGGATGGTCTCAGTTTTTATTGATAAATATCTTAATCTATAATTTTCCCATCTTGATCTGTAGAAATACCGTAATTTATAAATTCGAAGAATGTATTTATTAAGAAAACATGAAATAATTTAATCAGTTTGTAATCCTTAGTCATAAGGAATCGTCCATTATAATAATAGTTATTTAAAATGTACGACAATTAAAAAGATACAATGTTAAGAAATAATGAAAAACAGAAATATACTAATGTGGCAAATTAAAGATACAATATTGTCAATGCTTACAAGGGATTGCCACAAAAACGTGGTTTACTAAGAAATTTAACAGAAATGAGCCAGTCTGCCATCTAGAAGCATCCATTAATACCAGGTTAACGTTTTAAATTATAACTACATATTTGCCTTTGCGTCATTTGTTTAACCTCAACTCTAGAGATATTTTAGCAAGAGAAAAATTCTGTTGCATGAAATACACCATAGATGGCGCTAGTTTCTGCTTGAGGGGTTCTCTATCCTCTCACTTTGTCTAGTATTTTAAAATGAGTGACTCTTTGGTTCTCCTGACGTATAAGAATAAAAAAGCTCATTTTGAAAGAAGAAAGACGATAAAATGTCAGAATCTGCGCAAAAAGAAATGTTTTTTGTGCCCGTGGACGACCAATCCAATTTGAGGAAATGCCTTTCTAGTTGCCTAATAATGGGGCCATCGATGGATTCCCTCCATTCTTTGTGTCTACTTATTGACTTGTCGCACGGTTTAACAAGCTGAAATATCCTAACCATAGACTCATTGGCAAAGAGGATGGGAGTGAGGGGGCCTTTGTACACCTTTGCCTTACTCGCTCATTTCTTATTTCCTGTCTGTATTGGCACCACTTCCGCTTTTTTCGCTCCCATTTCAACCTGCCTACTTAAAGAAAGGAAAATTAGATAGGCGATCCAATAATAAAACAATTCTGGAGGCCATCATTGCAGTTCAACATGCCTGAATACCTTGAGGAACCTGAGCTGAATAAACGAGGTCTTTACAAGATTATTACCCCTTTAAAAACAGTGGGGGATAAGGTTGAAGAAAGTGTCTCACAATGAGAAAAGATCAGACTAATGGACACTAAAAGTCTGTTATGGTCTAAATTGGAGACTAGTCCACGCTAGAAGGTAGCACTCTGCATTGGCAATAAATACTACCTGCACCAAAAATGGAAATGGTGAATTCAATCCGCAATAACCCCTTTAACAAAGCGCCATCTATGGTACGTTTTATGCAACAATTGAGGTTTTGCACATACATGCTCGTATTTTTACAGATATTTCGTCACACGTTTCACAGTGTTTCGTCATGTGAAAATGCTACACAATTTTATAAATTGATTTCACATTTTCAGTAATTGATAGTTAGTTTGAAAATCGTATCTAAAGGGTGGTGCACGCACCAGAGCAAACACGAAACAAACACAATTTCTGCAAATTTATTTGTCGAAATTCGTATTGGGTTGTTTTATTTCTACCCACTACTGTATGATCATGTTCTTGTCACTTCTTTCAATGCTACATGTTCCAAAATGCATCTAAATCCAGTTATCAAGAGGTTAGCAGTTCCAGATAGGAAAAAACCCACACAAATTGGTTTGTGCAAATCAGTGGCTCATAAGCTTTAAAACCATCCCTCACACATCCCCTCCTGTTTTGTGAAATCAGCAGGAAAAGATCGGAATGCATTTCTGATACTCAAGACTCGAAATTGGGCAGACATCTCTAAAACTGCCTGCATTTAAAATTCATGGCCAACAACGTTGTCTTTCACTTCCGGTCTACTTTTATGAAAGCTTTCCACGATTCGACGCTCTGAGACTCGTAAGCAATTAAAAGCGGTGAAAATAAAAAATGCTCAATGATTAATGTTCATTGTGTATCTAAAGTGCATTAATTGTCTAAAGTAAAAGCTCGCGATTTGCGGGTTGCAGATGTCAGTAAGATGAGTTGCGTCGATTAATCAATGATCATTTGCCATTGGCTTTTGAGCATAGAAGCGTACGAGCAACAGTCATGCATGGATACCTGCTACATCAACCATCAACGCTTCTTAAATTAATCCCAATAAAACTTACTCCTCGTTTAATTTGGTCTTATCAGTTAAAAGTTAGTTGGCAAAATCATATTTCAATAGGGACGAGCAGCGCCTTCTATCGTGGAAATGTCGACTTCTTCAAGTTGTATAACAAATGGTTTTCGAGATATAAGGACAGCTTAAGGCAACGGAAATGTATTTTCAGTCTGAAAGGGGTAATTTGGGCAATTAATTATATAGCAATTAATAACAAAAAGCAAGATGAGAAGTAGCCATATGTCTACAATGGCAGTATTTTATTGCTTGTTAACAAACATTTCCCCAAAGTAGTTTTGAAACTCATATTATTCGTCTATGTAAAGAGCTGCAATGAATGTATACTTATTACAATGGTTGCATTAACTCAAGCATGTGAAATGCATTGATAGAATTTTGCCCTGCAGGGATTAAAGGTTTAGCCCCGCATGCCCTTCATTTACAAAGTATATTCCATTAATAGACAATTTGAGCATGCCACACGTCTTTATTACTTACCTTAACGTTAGCAGCGGGAAGGGAGGAGTCACGCATTGATGGTTTCTTCCCTTCCCACAGCTAACGTTAAGGCAAGTATAAAGACGTGTGACATGCTCAAACTGTCTAATAAAGTTTTGCATCGTAAACTATACCACCCAAAATACCCTTTTCCCTGATATTGAGCTGCCCAAAATATGGGCATGCATATGACCATATATGGACATGCCTGATCATTGCTGGGGATATCTCTTACATTTAGTCAGATATGGTTATCTATCTATATACATGGGAAATTAATGATGATTTAGTCGCGAACTACATAATTTGTCATACATTTGTGCATAAAAATGTCTATAAATTTGGAATGTCATATTTACCCATGCATAGTCCATATATAGAAATATTTTTCCATAAGGGTTTGATGACTGTTTGAGGCTTAACAGTTAGATAAGTTTACTGTCTTTAACCTGTAGCATATCGATTGAAGTCAAGGCCGAAGCGCTGTATAGATGGCGCTGTACGACGACAAACAGGGCGGAACCGAGGTCAATTAATTACGCTTGATAAATGAATTAATTATTAAGTTTCAGTTTCGTGAGCAGCACAATCAGGGATCATTAATAAAACAAGGGAATTTCCCCCTCCTGCCTTTTAGCGCCGAAAACAATTTCCTGTAAAATACAGGAACATTGGTTTCAGCAGTTTTGTACCCAATCAATGCTTGCAAACAGTGATATCAATTATTTGCCAGAACTGGATCCCTGCTCGCTTAATTACGAGGGATAAGGCGATTATTTATGATGTCTTAAGCGTTGTAATTAATATTGAAACGACGAACGGAGAAAATAATAAAGAAAATAAAAAGTAACATCGAAAGGTTTAATCTTTCTAAAGATATAATGAAAGGCTTAATAGGGATGAGAGGGCGCACGGCACAACTTAGTTGATGTAAAGTGTATTTTGTTACTGAAAATTGATAATCTTCTATGTAATTAAGCTTGAAATCATAAATTATGGTAATTGACTAACTGATTCAAATGCCGAGTCCTGTTACAAAACCAAGAGGACACAATCTAGACAATGAATTTTTCATCATGTTGTATAAAATATTCCCAAGTTTTTAAAAATAACATTGTTTCACGAATACCTGCAAAATTAATCACTCTTAAATAGCTAATTTAAATGTATCATTTGTTCATTGATCTGGGCTTAAGTGGACAAATGTAACATTTCCTTAAATTCCCAAGATGATAGTTTCAAACTTAATTATTTCTTTCTGACCATCAAATTAAAAGAATGAGATTAAGTGGACATTAGGGACTAGTGAGCTATAAAGCTCTTTACTGAATACCACCAAAGATCCTTGACGTTTCTTAATTAAAAATGATCCTTAATGCAATATTCAGGCACTGGCCAACATTGTAACATTACGTTTTGCTCAACGTATACTCTAATATCTCAAACATACGCTTAAATTAGAACTGACGAACAAACAAAAAAACAAAATTGGGCAATTATAAGTAATTAAACTTCTAAAACATGTATTTCATTAAATGACATATATATTGCATAAAAATGTTCAATTACGGAAAATTCAAATTAACAGTCGATTAAGTAGTTGACCACGGTATTACCCACTAAAAATGGTGTGTCTTCTAAACAATGGCAAGGGTTTAAAGCAGAGGGTCTTATGTCATCCATTGAGACGGTGATAAAGTCAGGTGATGTAAACACTCGACATCATGGACATTCAAAATGATAGTGTAATTAATTTTCTAATATCTTTTTCAAGTTCAGTATAAATATGGGTCACCCTGTACATTTTCTATACATTTGTTATGTATGGCTAAAAGCTGTTCAACTGGCCAAACCAAGTGATAAATCTTCCATTAAAATGCAAAGTTTAAGATGGACAGTACGTTCATGTACTGCACTTAACCGCAAAACCAAATGCATTTGACAGATCAAATGGACAGCTGGACATCTGCCCATAACGATATTTTCGAAACACTTGAGGAAAAAAATCTAAGATTTGGACACGGATGGAAAATTGACAGCTGGACATTGACCAACATGACAGAAATGATTGGGATGTTAAAAGAGCTAGTGGTCAATAGCTGGACACTGAGGCTGGCAACAGCTGTCTTCATTCAAAATCCGATAATACCACGACAAAAGAGACACAACAAGAGCAAGGTGATTTACTTTTAAGTGCTTCACCAATGTCCGGCGGCTAGATAATGTCTTCAACTTAGAAGAAAACTAGTCGTAAGATTATCAAGCTTTACAAAAGCTTTACTCTGCTGGAAATTATATATGGACATATACAGCTTCGTACATCATCAAAAAAGGGGCTATATAAAAATTAAACAGCATTATATGGACATGCATAACTCCATACAGGCTATGGTATCATTTACTCCATGTTAATTTAACTTAGGGCCATAGATGGACATTTCAAAACATGTGACATATTCAAACTTTTATAAATTCCTGTATTTCCATGTTCAGTTACAGATATTCCTAATTATAAAAAAGTTCTAATTGTGTGTAGTCTTGCAATTTTATTTTATGATTGAACATGTGACATTTCAATGCCATTCATACTTTTACAAATGACCTACTGTATAATGTTACCGTTAGGGCTCTTAGTCCCTATTACGGATATTGCTGTTTGTAAATCCACATCTGGGAAGATATATTTAGGTTATATCATTAAATTACATACGGTATATGGTCATAAATATTTGCATACATCATACTTTAAGGACATACATGTTTCCAGGCATATACGAGTATGGAGTATGATATACAGTATATTGCCATGTATTTTACTAATATGAAATACATTATATAGACAAAAATAATTTTCACTTTCTTGATTTAATGCTAGGCAGTAAATGCGCATCTTTAAAACTGTTTATTATCTTTGACTCAATAAAAGCAAAGAAGTAAAATTAATCGTTAGAAGCTAGTCCTTGAAAATTTACTAAATTAGATTCGTTGCAAAATAAATAAAATAATGAAAATGTCATAAAGGTTTTTCGTTGATTCGTTTTCTTTTATTTTTATCCATGGCCTTTAGAGAAAGCAATTTTAACCATTTTCCGGAAAAGTTCCCGCAAATTTGAAACTGCGTCACCGTAGCAGGTCACTGACGTCATTGGTGATGTAATGATTTTAACTGCTGACGTCATCGTGATGTCATAAGTGTCATTCCATCATTTTTCTATTGTTTCATGAGGCTATATAAAGACAAGTCCTAATAGGATTGCGGGAAAATGGGATAGATACATATATCTCAGCCTCCTTTTAAGGGCACCTCTATAAGTTGGACACTGCGATAAAATGAACAATTTCCGTTTATTTCTGCAGATTTCACCGACGGCTATCGGTTGCACCAAAATCTGAAGTTAAACTAATATGCTAACGAACAAACAAATTCCAGATTTGGACAACAGGGATTGATTAAACATTTGTGTGTATTTCAGGCTATGATATATATTTTAGAAATAAATACACTTCATTTCATAAAATACAAGTCTACACATTTTTCATGGAATGTCTAAAAATATTGGTTTCCAGGATGCAATAGTGACATCCACAACTACTATATAATGCTTTCATTTAATTTTTATAAAAAAAAAAATAAATCAAATTTTCAAAAAAATGCATCAGCGGAAATTCGGTATAATTACATTTTTTTGCCAAATAAATGTGTAATAAAAACCATTATTAAACTACCTTTAAGGTTATTAACATTTTTTACATGCTGCCTAATGTTTAAGGTGACCCACTTCATCAGGGGCCCACTTGCCATTGAGAAAGTTGACACCGTGGCCAGTACGCCACTGTAGCTAACATTTTGTTAAAATTTCTTATTAATATTTTAGTTATTTGATAAAAAAATCAGTTGCTCCTCTCTATATGTCCAATATTCTCTAAGGTATTCTATTTTTTTATCTAATGTTTAGGAATTATTTTCATTGAATGGTTTCCTTCAACTCCCGAAGTTGGGCTAGTTTAGTTATATATTTAGAAAACTTACATATGCCAATCAAACTCAGATTATGGTAAAGGACAATTAAATCCACATTTAGTGAAGTGAAATGAATAAAAAAACTCGTCGAATTTCAAAATGTGTAGAAAATATTTAATAAATAATTGCGAAATATATTGTTTTGACCTATTCTTATATTTCTTTCTTTATTTTAAATATAGATAAAGTTGGAATTTTACTTTCAAGAACTTTCAAGACAAAACTAAATTGAAAGTTATTTGAACCAGTCAAGATTGACCTACAGGTAAGTTGAAAAACGCGAAATTTTGTATAAATAATGAATTTTTTAATTATTTAAATATATATTTATAACATTAAAAGCAAAAGGATAATTACCTGAAATACAAACACTTTTCAGTCTATTAAACAGTATTCATATTAACTATAAAGGTTTTAAATATTTTAACGTGTCTGGTAATATCGTTTTTTAAACTTGTATTTTATTCACCAATAGAATGTAATGCCCAACTTCAGAGATAGGTTTCTCTCACTATATTTGAGTGGTCCAATCTGTTCCCATTGTCTTTTAATCCGGTGAAATTCGATTAAAACAAAAATTTTATTGCGTTATTTCTGTTATTTCTTTTATTATATAACTTATATAGACGGACACAATGAGAGGAAACTGATCTCTCACGAGTGATTTTCGCAGCACTCAGACAATGAAAGACAATTGAAACTTCCAGAGGTTTTGTCGTTTTCAAAAGCATTCTTCAGCAATAACTCCACGAGGAATTCATCGGATTCAATAAAATTCATTTCACAGACTTATTATTTTCATTAGATATTAAATTCTGATGGGTTCACACACAAAAAACTCTTCATCTTTGGAATTACAACAGGCTAAACAATTACAGTCTATCTAACAAAAAAAACCCGATTTCGTTCAAAGAGTGGCCTTACATACAAATGTAATCCAAAATTGGTTTCATGAAATGTCATACCACATCATAGATTGCATACATGGATGTCCATTAAGTATATCTCAACTTCAACGTGAATTGTATTCTTCAAGAGTACAAAGAAAACAAAAATTAAGGCGATTATTGTTTATATTTTACAACTCCCAAAAACAATGCTTTTGCAGCAATATGCAATTTTATACTTTATTATTGCCTTTAAAATGTTAACAAAACCAGTAAACTATCAAATGTACATGTATAGTGCTCATAAACTAATTTAAAAGGGTTATTTTGGGGAATATTATTTCTCAAACATTTTTCAGATTCTTGATTAAATTAATTAAACATTTGATGGTTGAAGGTACACGTAACAAGAAAAACGCAATTTATATTTTATAAATACTGTAATGTAGCGAATTGAATTGAAAATTTTAGTTATGAGAGCAAGATATATAATTTATTTCTATTATTTTCTTAAATTGTCAAAGCAGTTTTGAAATAGTTACACCATTTTTTAGCTTTGAATTTACAAAAACCATAAGTGAAGCAGACATAAATATTTATCACACTTATGGTCTTCTTAAAATTAACAGTCTTGGTAAGAAAACTCCAAATGCTACACCCAAATTATTTTACTCAAACATTACTATTTAAAACTTTCATGAAAACACAAAAATCTCAAAGCCGGCTATTATTCCATCGAAATTCTCCGGTAATTGTATTGTTTTAAAACTCCCTCGTGAATGAAATAGCGCAGTGGTTTCAACAAGGTGATTTCCAGTATAAATTTTAATGACATCAACTTGTTTTCGTACCATACAGTTGATATATCGTCCTTATTTTCGCGTTCAATATTAGCTCTGTCGCATGGCGAAAGATAAAGCGCCGTTATTCTTTACGCTTAGTTAATTTCAGCCCTGCAGGACAAATAAAAGTTAGTTTCCCATGATGACTCCAAGATGGAGTATCAATCTGTCAAGCCCATAAAACCCTGAAGGCCTAACGTCAGCTATGGCCAATAATTGAGCATTATTTATCTCTCTCATCTTTATGGCTTAAGACAAAGGCCTTCAGGAAAACATTTTTAATGTAAGATAATTGGTAAGAATGGCATTTCATTAGGGGACGATATTAGTGTACTGTGTTCTGGATCTAAATTAGATTTACGTCCAACCACTTTTATAACTTCGTCAATATTGTTTGAAAAGCTTTTGAGCTTGAAGTTTAGAAGACCTATCATAAATCCTAAAGCAAATAACTCAAATTTTCGCAAACGTTATGAAACATAGAAAGTTTGTAACATTGAGAAATTAACTGAACTTCTAGAAATTGCCAATATTCATAATGTCCATTGCATAGAGAAAAAAAAACCTCCAAATGGTTATGTGAATATAATTAAAACTTTTTTTAAATATGTTTACTACATTAAAGTTGAGGGGGTTATTGTATTTCCCAATTCAAGATGGCGCATTATTAATAGATGTTAGAATTCAAATGTCCAAATAACTCCAAAAATTCAATGTAAACGACACTATTCATAGTTTCTGATAGATTTTCAATCACGTTAACACACAAATTCACAAATTATTGAGTTAGACTTTAAGTTACGTGTACATAGCTTCATATATCTTCCATTTTAAATATGGCGGGTTGTTAGTAGGGCCTACATGTATTTGCCCCTATAATCCTGGTGAAATTCAAAGCATTAATTGTATCAACTGGCCATATTTCAAGAATTGTCCTTGTTTTGAAATATAATACACGAATTTTCCGTTAAAGGATATAAGTTATATAGTCTCGCCCATCTTCCAAATTCAAAATGGCGATACCATTGAAAATTACTAGTTTCACATGTTTTTCCACATCTTTCCAATTCGATACAGTTTATTGTTATTACTGTACATGTACCTGTATCAGAAACATATACCCAAATAACCGCCAATCCCATCGGCACTAATCACCAGCATTATCTTCCAAAACTAAACAAAATTATTAACCAATGAGCTCATCAGCTTAGTTTTGGAATGAATTCCACCGAAAAAAAAATGGCTGCCAAATCGGATCAATACCAACTGTTAGCACTTTCAGTTAGCTAATTGGACCGCATAATGCACCACGTTAATAACTTTTAGTGAGTACAAAGTGCAGTTTTGTGTACTAAGGGGTCTTGGGGGTGGTGTTGCGAAGGGGTCTAATACAGTGGTGCTTCCACCAATAGCATGATGCCTCTGATTAGGTCCTTTCCTCTATCAAATCCTTTTCTACTGTCATATGGAGGAATGTGTTGGCTGTCTACTTGCAGGGTTAAAGCTCCGAGTTCATCAATATGAACACAGGCTCAAGGGTTCCCATGGTGATGGAAAAATAATACTTTGTAATCAGCCAACCCTTAATACTAGGGCACACAAATGTACAGAAATATCTCGTTCCCAAATAGGATTATTGCAATCAAATAAGAAAACTCTAGTGCGAGAACTTCCACACGACGATCTGAGACATTTCGCTTCATGAAATTAATACGAAAACAAAATATATTAGGCCAATAACAACATTGACCAAATTGACCCTCTATAGCAACGGAAAAACTAAATGCAATTTGAGTAAATATCGTGAAAAGTTATATATGAATATGCATGATGCCTAAACAAAAATTGAACACGAATGAACAAGAAATTCTTTATGTTGGATATGTAATCAATTTTAATATTAATATAGGTAGTTAATACCTATATAATAGCTACATTATACCGATCGTATACTATACAGTTGTATAATGTAGGCCTAAATGTATATACTGTTACTGTCCATTTAAATACAGTATTATAAGTACATGCACGTTTAGACTTAAAAGGTGAAAATACTCCAAACGTGTATGTTTTAATTCGAAGATTTCTTCGTTTTAATTATAATTCAATTGAATGTGTATTTAAACAAATACTGAATCTCAAGATCATATGCATAAGCATTTCTAGAAAAAACCTGATATTTTTTAGCTGAAAAGTATTCATTTTTTCAAAAATACGCTTTCTGAGTTAAGGGCAAACAAGAATTTTTGCCGGATAAGTAGGAACGACGGAAGGATGCACACGTCTTGCTCAGATTATGTGAGAGCTTGATATGATAGTGTTATCAGAGCGATATCCGTGGATCCTAAGACCTTGCGATTTGCAAGTCAAATTCATTCACGACCGTAAGTTACTGTATATGTCCTATGGCATGTCCTATGGAAGACCGATTTCCAAGAATTGTGACAACATTTCAAGGTGCGGTTAATATTGGTTGGCTGTATTTGCAAAATTAAATTGCATCGAATAAAACTAAGAGGTATATTAGTCATTATAAAAATGACCAAACATACTAAACCAAAATCTTGTGAAAATAGTATTCGTAGATTTTATATTGTTGATTTAAGATCTTAAAAATTTTAAGATAAACAAATTTAAATGTCTTAATTTCTTAATGTCATCAATTATTCTGGTAAAGTTGAAAACAGTAATATGCAAATTAATAACCTTAATTTACAATAACATACTAGTACTTTGCAAAGCATCTTCTAATGAATTTTAGCAAGCAAGTTTAAAATTCAAAAAGACAATTTTGATAAAATGCAACACAGAAAAAAATCATGCCAAATAACAGTCAAATAACTAATTATCATCTTTCGTAAAAAAACAGAACAAATATACTAATTTGTCTAAATGATTGGGTATGAAAATTAGTTGCATGTGTGTAAAACAGAAGTTAACAACGAATCTCTGTTTTTATAGACAAAAATGTTATATCGGGTAATATATCTTACTTAAAAATGAAAATAAGGTGTTGTCTTACCTTTATTAAATATATTTCAGGTGCACTATCAGCTTCGCTATTAAATTGTTTGATTGGAGCTGGCAGGTTGATGAATTACCCAATGTTCTCTCTTGGTTGGGCAATATAACACGATCAACTTAAATTCTGTCCTATCAGATGGAGCGATGATGAACTGAAAACAGGATAAAACAATGCATCAGGGCTTTATGATACATGGCTAAATGGTTTCTGCTTCGTTAGGGTTTTAACGAAAAGCTCTTGGGATAGATACGGACAGAATGAACTAATAATTGGTCCTCAGGAGCCCATTTCAGGGTTCATTTGACCACATGGGTCAACATAAGGAGAACCTATAATATAACACTAGCTGTTGAGATACTTGATCTAGAGCATACAACCAATCCTTCATAGCATTATTAATTTGGATTACATGGAAACGAGAAATTAACAGATAAATTTCCCAAAATTGGAACAAAAGTTTAAGATGCTAAATAATAAAACTATTTTAAAATTAACATAACGTTAATAATAATTCAATAAAGTATTTTTAAATTAAACAACAATAACGTAAAACTAATGTGATGTTGCACCTTCAATTTATGTTATTTAATGTAAATTTTCGAAGGAAAGAGTTTTCATTATTAACATGGTTTTACATCGTAGTAATAATATAAACTCGCTCATTGGAAAAGACCATCCATTATACTTTCTCACAAAATTAAAAAGGTTGTTTCATAAAATGGCCATCCATTGTCTGGGAAAAAAATTACCAACATGCAGTAAGTAATTTCCTCTTTCATAATTTCTGAAAAACAAAATGCTAACTTTGAGGAGATAGCTTCAATTATCATGCCTTAAAAGAATTAAGTTATTTGATGAATGTTTCGTTTTGCATGATTCTCTGTATGAATATTGTTGTTTAAACTATATCAAAAATATATAATCTTCAAAAATAAAGCCTTTTTAACCAGTAAATTCCCTAAAAAGATTTAATTTCTGGATCCTTGTATTAAATGGTCGTATATAAACTTATACGAATATACAGAATATGGTCCTATAGGTTACTTTAAGAATGCATTCAAATTGTAGTAGTAGTAGTGTATTGGCGAACCATTCCTCTCTACCTGTACTGAAAGTTAGATAAAAACACATTGTCCGTATGGATGTTAGAAATGGCCTTAACCCATGCAAATTCATTATTGGAACATTCTGCTCCTTCTTAGTGCAAGGCTAGAGTGGAATAATTCCTAGTATAAACGACGGCATTTTCAGCATGTTAAAACGCGAAGGTTTCAGCCGCCATTTGACGACCGTCTGAGGCTGAAATTGCACTTAATTAGTATACATACAAGCGGCTTAAGTTTATTATTATGGCTCGAACACGCAGGCTGAATAACATAGTTTCGCATTACGGGGGTTAAAGAAACTGATGACGGATCCACTTCAGCTTTTATTATGTTCGCGGGGCAATTTAAAACTGAAACATCGTTTCATGGGGCAATAATAAAACGCATTCGGAGCTTCCTTTAAAACTCTAATATTCCGCCGAAATTAAGTAAACGCGAGCTTCCTTCACCGTATCCTATAGTCCCATAAGGTCTTACTTTAAAGACATAAGAGTGTTAAGAGTATAGGCCCTATAATTATTTTTTAAAAGTCGACATTTGATGCAAACTGGCGTTTAAAACCCTCTTCGAAATCGAGCAGAAATCAGTGACCATATGAGGGACAATAAAACAGCTCCGCTCCATTGTTGCCTTTTGGCATTTTTCATTCTCTTTTCGTAAATAAACAAAAGACTGTATTTGCATATTCAACCATAAACAAGCGAAACCGGCAGCAATTAAAAGATCTAGTGAGCAGAAAACCTCCGTCGCCATTGTGTAAATGCCCGCAGAAATGCCCGACTTGGTGGCAGTCAAAATGGCAGTCTTTCGGATATTAATTGTTGCTGCTAAAAATCTGGTTTTGACCTCACTGGTAACCTCTGTTTTCGTAAACGTATACGAAACTGGAAAATACGACTAAAATACGGAATCAAGTACGCAGATTCTCATTTACACATGGTAAATATATTTTATCTGAAAACAATTATACTTCAAGGAATGAGGAATGATTTTCAATATTGCAGCAGCTATGAGATTTTAATGCATTTACCGTTAAAGATAGGGCAAATGTCCAATTAGAATGTTGTAGAACGTCGTCAAATTTGTGTAATGAGTGCACTGGCTAAATTTAATTGTCGATCACTAAGTTACAAATGGCATTTTTGTATGTAATTAATTGCCTAGGCCACAGAATTTCGGTTGTGAGCTTTCCTGCCATGCACTAATGCTGTGCATGATTGGATACATACAGGAACCCAAAATATCATTAGTAAAAAGTGTGATAAGAGTTATTGGAATCTTCACTTTCCCTTCATGTAATCAGATTTTCTTAGGTTCTAACATTCTGAAGATACTGCATTCGAGAACATTTGCAACAGACATTTGTCTCATCCTGTATACAAGTTAATATCATGATTTTAAATTTTCAAAAGCAACAATTATTTACACAAATTTGAACATTTATTATATTTACATTTTATACTTAATTATTAAAGTTAGCAGACTATCAAATCTTCCTTGTTTAAACTTCAGTATATATATTTAATAAATATCTCGATAACTTCTATAGGAAGGTATTTTCTTGATTTTTATATAGCTCATTGAATTTTATCCATTATCTGATTGTCTCAAATTATTGGACATTCTGTTTGACATTGATAATAATATTCTTCTATTTTTAATTATAAATGATTAAAACGATAAACAGTACATTTTTGTTGAGTTTTTAAAGCTCTTTGACAACCAATACGTCGTGGACACCTTGTATCACAATTATTAATTCTATTTAAAAAAAATTCTAAATCATATTTACAATATTAATGTCAACTTCTAGTATGTTTACTAAGCATCTGATAACATTTTGGATACGGGATTTTCGCCACCACGATTTACCGTTTACATAACGACTTAATTTTCCAAACTTTTATCGGAATTGGACACCCTGAAAGTCTACTCCACCCTGATGATCATCCATAACATGCAATATAATCATTACCCATTGTGTGACAAATAAATGGCTCGTTCAACTGACTAGGATATAACACGAATGCCCCCTACAGAAATCCTCACACAAACAACTTCCAGTCTAAATCACCAAAACACGAAAAAAAAGCGATTGTCTTTCTGTCTTCTATATGTACAAAAGAGAGGCCCTGCTGTAATAAACAACTGTAAGTAATCACATGTCCTCGAATGATGTGCGAGAGCCATAACTAAGTGATGTACTCCTCTATATATCCTACAACTAAAACCTCCAAATGTGGGCCCCTCTAAAAGCTTGCTAAAAGAGGAACTTCTACAGGTTGCAGAGTTCGTCCATTTTGACAAATATTGACAAGTTAGAGGGCTTAATCAACAGCTAAAGTACATGTACTGTATATAATGATGATATTTTTACAATATTGATACATCTATTTATATTTGTGTACATTTACATCGATAATGCCTTTCATATAATAAGCCCCTAGGTCTCATTAGTGAGATTATTTGAAATGTTATAGCAGCAAGATACATTTCATTAATACATTAAGACTAAAAATTCTGAATATAGATTGCATTTCTTAAAAAAGCAACAATACGACGTAAAAAATATTTCTAAGACTAATTTAAAAAAAACTAAAATAAACATACATTGATAAAATACAATAAAGATGTATTGTAAAAACATTTATACAAACATTAATAAAAACTCCAATTATTTATATAAAGTACAAATATTTGTACAAAGAATTTAATACGGATTTCTTACAGTGCTTAAGGCTGCAAGAGTGATGTATATTTCAAGTTTTGTTGTTGAAAAATAAAGTCCATTGATTTGTAAGGAAGATGTAACCATGGCTTCTCTAATGCCCATAGTTAAGAGGTTCAATTGTATCCAATTTTATTGATAATCCTACTGTGTTTTGCGAGGGGGGTGGACGCTGAAATAGACCGGTATATAAGGGTTGGGATTGCTCATGGGACGTCATGTGTTGAAGATGGATCAACAGAAACAGATAGCAAGTTTTCATGTCTGGACAATGTAAAAAAAAAGTATAAAAAAATATTATTAATAGCTATCGATCGTTGTTGGTAACACAGCCATCTATAACATAGTATATTTCCAAGGGGAACCAAGGGGGCAAATTGATGCGAGCAGCAATATCTTAAACAATCTGCAGATTTCACCACCAGGACAGTAATTTATGTTTATTATGTACACTCGTGTATACATGGCCGCCCCCAACCGACATTCGAAATTCAATAAATAATGCACTGAAGCAAACCTAATTTAGAGAATGATAATTCTCGATACCAGTCGAGCAAAAAACAGGAGCCACTAGCTAGAAGGTGAAAGAACCCTTGTAGCAAGAAACTTTTGGGGTTATTTTTCATATATTCAACATTGGCAACCAAAGAAAATTTTCCAACATCATGCAAAAATATTTGTATTCCACAACATTTCTACTAGTTTTTAAACAATTTCACGAAAGTAAGGTTCTTCGTTTAGTATAAGAAAAATGTTTCCACATATCATGATATCGTGTAAACATATTGATTTGTGGCTATTATGTAATTTTTAAAATGTTTAGCTTTAAAGTGTTAATGCACATTTTGCCACATTATAATTTTAGAAGTTAGGTTGTTAGAGGTTAGGATGCTAGAAGTTCAGTTTTCTTAAAATCCTGATAGTATTTCCTGAATATCTTAATTAAGGGAATAAAAATTAAGATAATAGAGTTTGAGCCAGCCAACGTTAACGAAACGATAACGAGAAACGGCGCTGGATGGCTCAAACTCTCTAATGTCTTATTTACCACAGTTATTTAATGATAATCGCAGATACTTAAATTCTTTCATATACAATATAAACTAATGAATTCATAATTGGATGATCTTAACAAATTACTGATTAATAAATTCACAAGTTTAAGAACTTTTCTTATACTCGTATAAACCATAATGAATCAGACGTTAATATGATACAATGTATTTAAAACAGTGATTATTTTAAAAATTGACTTATTAAGTCTAACAATTAGCACAGTGCTAGACTTCCTCATTTGATCAGTGAATAATGCAGTATATATTTATTTAGAATATACAAAGAGAACGCAACTATTCCCTTTAAAATATAAATGAGCTTTGTTAGCCAAACTGAAAATTTGCGGATGTTCCCCCCTTCTTTAATTAAATAAAAAGTGTATTATTAAGCAAGTCTGCATCCAAAGAATCCATAGAGGAGAAGAAAGATCCATTCGAAACCACGGAGCAAACCTTGTATTGCTCAAATCGAAATAGGACTACATTTTATTCCCGTAATTATTATTTTTTTTCTCGTCTATACGATATAAGCTGCAGCGTTTTCTTAACGATGATGATGATAGTGATTATATATATTTTTTTTCGCCAGAAAAATTATCGATCGCATTTACCACACATTTGCTTCTTAGAGAGTAAAATTCAAAAGATAGAAATCTCGTTAGGATATCCTCGAATGCATTTCAATAATTTGCATGTCTGTTTAAGATTCGAGCGAATGTAAGTTGCTGCAAACGGCTGCGAAAATTTGTGTCTGAAACCGAGAAATAAAATGTGGCAGCGACGATATGAAACACTGCTTTAACGGCGAAATGATCGCGATAAATTACATTGAATTGAAGAACAATTTGTAAAAATAAATCCCCTTTCTGAAACAACGAGCATTTTGGGGACCTTTCGGCTTATCGCCTGAAACAGCAATATCCCCTCGTGGAAAAGCAACAACAAATTTCATAGTAAAAAAGTGTCTCTGAAACGCTTTCTAATACCGTTTTTAAACGTTTGCAAAAAAAATGTACAATTTAATGAGATGATCAGGATGAAAAACATGTGCATGTACAGGGACGTACAGGCCCATACATCGTCATACAGTACATATCAATAGTACATGTTGTATATTATTTCTAAAAGTAATCATATACGTATTGACATACGCAGGCTACTGCATGAATATGAAGTTTATATATAAATGTATATTCGCTTAAAATTGTTAAAAATTGCTTAAAAATGTCCATATATGGCATAATTTGTCTATTTGGGTATCTATAACCAAGTATGACTAAGTAAATTATGTTTGCAGTACATACTGTATGTACAATTTTTTGATTGGTAACGCAAAAGTCCATGAATGTTCAAATATAAGCTGACTAACAATTGTTTAGGCTGATTTCCGATGATGAAACAAATATATTTAAGCTATGTACATATGGGAAATTCCATATCGTATTTATGTCCTGGAATGCTGATATTGTATGTTCGAATAAATGACCGCATATACTGAACTAGCTTGTACGTCCAGGAATGCTCATATTCTATGTGCGAATATATGACCCTATAAACTGTACTAGTGTGTCCATAAATGATCATACATCTGAGTACATGTCAAAAATATATCCATGGTTTCTGTCATAGCATAAAATATCATGTATAGCCATAGATGTTGACAGACATTTATGGATATAAATGATTTTGCTATTTATGGCTATAAATGATTTTGAAACATTTTATCATATAATTTACATTATACAGAATAACACTATAGCTATATATACAAATTTTGACCAGGGAAATTTCCACAAGTTTCCATCATGTCGGTCATTTTTGCTGGCGTTATCTATTCACTGACCCTTCGTAATTAACATGATTTCCAACATGTTTCATTTCAGCATGAGCAAGTAGGTCTCAGTGAAGTTAGAACAGTAAGTATATCCTATAGCTTTCGAAAACCGCATTTCCTTCGCCCGCATGGGTTTCCTTGTCTTTGCCATGAAGGCCCATCTGTTTTACGTATTGCGAAGAAAGCCTTCCCGAGCCTCTGGTGGCAAACAGACGACAGGGACATTAGTTAAGATCCCGCATTTATTTGGCTAATTTACATTTTTCCGCTCGGTCTCATTATCGATAATTTCACTTTCACACCGAGATATTGAACAGCGCGAGAAACATTAATTTCATTTGTTTTCGGGACAATTATTCGAGAGGTTCGGGTCGTTGAGTTAGTGAAGGATAAAAAAGTGGGGAACCTAAAAATAAAAGTTGCTTTAATATAATTAGGAGATTGCATCGCTGCAGCAGTAGCAAATAAATAAAACTCGTAGCGATGAATGTATACGTGTATTTGCTCAGGAAACACTGGTACAAACGGGATCTTTTATCGGTCACACTGTCTTACAAACGTAATTCGATTAGGCTATGGCGCTTGCACTTGATTAATTTAAGAATGATACAAAGACCATTGATGACTTCAATGGATGCTAAAATTAAATTGCGGCATATCGGAAAAAGGCAATAAAAGGGAAAAGGGGATGTTTGGGAGGAAGACACGGTTGTAGAAACTAACGGTAAAGACATGGAAAATGAGGGGATGGAAATTGGGGCAGGGATAGGGGTACATTGTTGGAACATAAAAGTGACATTTGGCCAACTAACAAAATGATGTTGCTAGCTCGTTTCCTCTTTTGGGAAATAAGAAAACCATTTGCCATTGATGGAAGGTTTGCAAAAGCTAGCAGCCAAATGAGCAATGGCAGCGATGTTTTCTAGCACAAATTATTATCCCACTTTAATTCGGCTTCGGGGAGGGTCGTAGGGGTCACCAGGCCCTCCTTTACATTGTCTTTCGCCTCTTTTCAACGAATAATCTTTCATCTTTAGCAATTTTCTGTACTCGTTTGTCGTTGGCAAGACATGGTAGACTGTCATTGCCTGCAATCCCCTTTCCCATTCATCTTTAAACAAGAAACAAACACAAAAAAATGTAAAAAACAAATAACAACCTTCAAAGAATAGAGGATAAATACATGCTTGACGACAAACAATGCAAGGATATAATGTACTTAAGTTGATTGGTCTGGATCTTATGTCATTCGTGGCTTTTCATTGAGTTAATTATTTAATGATAAGTATTCGATTAAACATGCATCTGGGTCAAACAGAATGCCATAAAACAAATGATGTTAAGCAGGCATGCAAATGCCTAGGAAAATACCAATGTTGTAACAAATTCAACGGCAGTTAATAGTGTAATTTGAAAAAAAGTACAAGTATTACAAGAATTAATTATTTGGGGAATTTTGAAGTGGTATTGTTGATACTACTATAGTAGTATTGCAGTTCTTCATATATATTGATAAAAATTGATTATATATTGGATTGGATTTTATTCCGTTCTATTTATCTTAAATAAATGGCTGTCCCAATAAACATGTGTCTCAAATAACCAGTTACCATCGTAGTTAAGGCATAACTTTTGGAATAAGTTTTGAGTAAGTTTTATTGCTATGAATACCAATCCACAACTTCACAATACGGTTGTATTCTTTTCTGGCTATTTTTCCAAGAAACATGGAAGGTCTCATTCCCCAGATTATTTTGGAAATTTGTCATCATGCAATGAACCGTACATTTAGGGCAAAAAAGTGCACGCCATAATGTCGTCTTAGTAAAATGATTACTACTTCTTAAAGCAATCATTTTGGCTTTACCAAAAAATAAGAAAGTTGACATTTATAGCTTCTAAGGCCATATAATTCATTTCCTAAAATAGGATCGTTCAATACGAGATGACAAATTGGACACCCTCGATCACAATTCTCAGAAAGTGTTAGGGAATCATATTGTCACAATTTAAAGAAATCCCTGGAACAAATTTATACTGAGAGCTTTATTTAAGCTGAACCTAAGACACAAAATCTAAAACTGCCAATTTGTTACGAAAAATATTGAAATTTCGCAAAGTGAACCAGATAAAATTGATTTTTCAATCGAAACATAATACCAGTTGAAATAAATGTATGCAAAATGTGCCAAGTAACCATTGAAAAACCAATTGTAATGCAATTTATCAGATATTAGTTTCTAGATCTTGTAATGTCAGACTTGTTTTAGGGTAAAAATTATTTTAATTAAATTCAATAAACTTAAAGGTCAGAAGCATCTAGTGACCTGAAATAAAATACGAATTCTCATATATAGTGCATTTAGTTTTCTTAAAGTTTTGAAATCGAACAAAACGTCATCGTTTTCAAAAAAATAAACTTTCACAAAAAATCAGTTTTTAAATTGTTTCCTACGTGTAAATCATTATAAACATTTGATCATATTTATAAAATGAACTTTTGTTGTCACTTTTGACAATAATTGCTAAAATAATTTTTTAAAACAAGTTTGTAAAAACAAATTTAATTGGTTATTATAAAAAATTCTTATAAAATTGGGTCATCATTTATTTATTTTTAATTTATTAATTAAAATGTTTTTGAATCATCCTATTTTAACTCTTTGTAAAACTAGCAATGTCGAAATTAAACGATAGATTTATATTAGGTAAAACCTATGTGTTACTAAGTTATTCAATGTGAAATATGGTGTGGAAGAAATTGCATAGCTTTCTTGTTAACAGCGAGGTATTTGGGATTTACCGACCGAATAAATTATTTAGTAAACCTGTATATAACTCAAGTAGAATAAGATTTAAAGGGAAATTTCTAAATACAAATCTGTGGAAATAACGTAACGGGTTTATCTTATTCAATGATAAATAATGAAGCTACTAAAGTAGGCATTTTCTCAATGGACTATTTTTGGTTTTTAAAGTTATACAGCTCAAACAAGTTGGCTGGCGTTTTTTTTTATACTAAAAGCCAGGACGAATTGTTTAAATAATCAATGACAGCCAAAAGCATGGTAAAACGGAGATATAAATTAGGTTTTGTTTTTCTAAGCCAATACTTACATCCAGCATCGAAAAACCAAAACAAACTTTCGTTATTTATTTTTATAAGCAATTTGGATGGGAAAACAAAGATAATAAAACAAATGAACTAATCAAAGTTGGATTTATTTACATATTCACAAACCCTACTATTTACTAGAATATTTAATGTACTTGTATACGTATGTAATTCTATGGCCTCAACAACAAGAGACTTATCATCACCCATCTATCTGTTATGGCTTAAATTGCGCAGAATTGCTCCCCCTTACAAAACAACAACAACAACAAAACAGTCCGAAATAGGGTCCGAGTAATACTACAATATAATAGCATAACAATATATATGTATGTATTTTTCCATGACATAAATGGGAAAATGTTCAAAAACAAACCTAGAAAATAACTGAAAAGATTATAGGATTTTCGAACATGTTATGACTTTGTACTAAAGTACAGAAAGATTTGTTATTTAGTATTCAAGCATTAATCCTGTTGTTCTCAAAAAGAGTTGTTATATATACCTGGATAAGACAAATGTGAGAAAATTTACGTCTGGATCTTTCCAAAATAATCAATTAAATCACAAAAAAAAACACTGTCTGGGTTTTAAAGTATAGTATTTCTGTAGACTAAATGCATATGTACGACTTAAAAGGTTTGTAAGAAAGATTTACTATTGTTGCTTACAAATAGTTTCAATGCCTAAATACAGTGTATCACAAACAAAATTAACAAAGTACTAATTAAGTACTAATTAACAAATTTAAAAAACCTGCTTATTTTCATGTATATATTCATGTATAAAATACAAGTAAACACTTGTATTTTGTACATGAATAAAAAATTATTTTTCTTGATAAAAATGATTCTTTAGAATTTAAATTTAAAGAAAAAAAAAACGAATCATGGTTGTAGCATAGGACAAAGGATTTTAGTTTAATGGAATTAGAGAACGAAATGATAGTTAATTAAATGGCTCACATTTTGTTTAATGATGAGATGTCGTTTCACATTTGTAATAAAGTCAATCCTAGCTTATAAAATGGATCATTAGTTTAATTTATTTATGAAGCTTGAGCTTATATGCATATGGGACTCGGTCCACGTAACAATTGGGATTAGGTTTGAATTTTTGAATTTTTTATAAATTTTTAATAAATGGAAAGAAAGGAAGCTAGGAGCATATTTAGAGTAACTATTACGGCATTTTCCTGGAAGCAACTATTATTAACCAATCTTTCTTAAATACCATCAATTAGACTAAAACGACTAGTTAATATTGGAAGATTTTTATAGCACGAAAAACAGAAGCATAAAATTTATGTGGAATTTCGTCATACGCACGTAAACCTTCAAATTATATTTATTATTTCCCTATAGTTTGTTTACATGTGAAGATTCTGAATTATCAATAGTTATTTAGCCAAAGTGACAGTTTTTTCAGAATTCAAATATAGTAAATGAAAATTTGTCAATATTGAGGATAAGATACATATGATCAAAACAAATTAAATAAATAATTTAACGTCAGGATGATATTTTGTCTAGATTTCGGCATGCACTATATTTTCATTAAATTTAAATATTTAAAAATGGTTTGTTTTTGTTCCTTGTTAGTGAATTCATTAGGAGTAGAAAACTCAAAACCTATGCTTCTTGTGGATTTCCCATAGGTCTTGTTATTTTCCATAATTCCATTACGTGAATTACTATAACCCGATACTTTTTATGAAAGTGTTATAGGAGAAACAGAATACTCGAAACTACATTAAAGCAAATATGAACCCTTCAAAAAACTAAAAATCTTCCCTAAATGCTGTTCCCCTAAACCTTGTTATTTCTATTACGCGAATTAACATAATAGGAGTATTTTCATGCACACGTAGTTAATCGCGTTATAGGAGAAATGAAATGGAAAAAACTATTCTAGTGCCACCAAGACTGGAAAAATGTTAATATTTGCCGTGTTCCAGGACAACTTCATGTCAATCCCGTCATATAATGCCCGAAACAATACATACCCTAACTATTTTTCCTATAGACCAATATGGTATAGTAAGAGAAACCTGACTGTATGCATAGTGGAAAGAAATACAAACGCCACCTAGCGCCAGAGAAAACATTTTTTTACAAATTTACTATATTTTGGGGCATAAGGCCATAGGAATGAAGAATCCCTTCAGAAAATGCACGTAGGGAACATTATTATTTGTGCTTGGAATGCTATCGTGCAGCAGGAGGCTGGAGCGCCGTACGTGCGAATTAGCATGGCCCGCAGCAAGGCAGGCCGAACGACTGTAAAAGTTGACTTAGTTTGAATAACAATGACCCGATGTGCGTCATTATGACATTTTTCAACGACACCGTTCGCCCTCGGCTTCTCCTCCAGACCTTTCACGTAAAAAAATCCACTAGAAATATGCAAATTTAATCTATAGCCAACATGCTGAAGTTCACGCCGCCATTATTGCAATGGAAGCAGATAGGCAAAGACGTGCAAAAGAGGTGAAAAATATGGAGAAGGAAGAATAAAAAAGGGTAAAAAAACGCTAAGAAATTGCATCTGCATTATACGACTGCGAAACGACGATGAAAAATGTCTAAAAAATCCAATGGAGCGACTACTGCGCTCCATCTAACGGATGGGTGCTCCCTGGTGGCGGCCATTTGCATTTCCATGCCATTTGCCCCAAACAGGGTTTTAGGTACGGGTGACCGATCGGCTTTTTGCCACAACCGCAGAAAAAGATACAAAATTTCCAAAAGTTTAAGATGTCCACAATGCTTTTAAGTCCACTATTAATTATTGTTCAGAAGACAACAATGTTTAAAAATCCACAATGTTCAGAAGTCAACAATGTTTAAAAATCCACAATGTTCAGAAGTCAACAATGTTTAAAAATCCACAATGTTCAGAAGTCCACAATGCTTATAAATCCAGTCCATTCGCAAATAAAGTGCGAATTATAATACAATTGCAAACCAATTTAAGTTGCCTTATTTGTTCAAATTCCGCCTTATTGCAAGAAATAGATAAAATGTATCACAAATTAAATTTAGTACAATCAGCCTAATTCAGCAAAATCGTTCCCATGAATGATTTTCAAAACAAATGTTTCAAATAGATATCCACGAATAACTTAAGTGCTTTTGTTTATAAATGAGGCTTTAGGTGCATTGCATATTATTATTTTTTTCAAACATTCTCACTCACGAAATAACATGAAAGCATATAATGACTATTATTATCTCTGTGAGAAAAAAATAACCTCATAAATAACGCTTTTTCGCAATAAAATGCATTGTTTTGTATGGCAAAAAATAATTCATGCAGTAAAACGTGAAAAGCGTGTGAAATACGTGTTATACTCAAGCTGCACCTTCCCAATTTAGCAACACAATGTACATAATCTTAAGTATTTAAGCCAAAAGATATTAAATGTAGCAACGCTTTTAACATTAATAAAATTAACGATGAAACGTTAACAAAAAATTAAGGGAAGACAAAAAGTTCATAAGTCGACAAACGTAGTGAAATAATAAAACGAATTACATCATTAACAACTTCAACTACATTGCATTTACGAAATCGCAAAAATAATTAAGGCGTGGTTCATTAAGGACCATTCAATTTATAAATGCAACAAACGTTAACAGCCATGACTAAATATATTTGTTTGAATATTATTTTTATAATATTTATTGAATTGCAAGACAAGTTTCATTTGAATTTTTAAGATGATTTCAAACTAAAATTGAATACAAGAATTAAAATTGAATCAATACAGTGATTTCTGGTTAATTTGGACATACAGGAACTACAAAATTTGGACATTTAAGCGGCTATTAGATGTATTTGATTTAATTAAAATAAAAATTCCTTTAAATTTGACATCCATTTCATATAAAATGTTTATAAAATTTGATATCCGGTTACAATAAGCAAAGAAAATTTTCGTATATTACGAGATATTTACGTTGTAGTATAAAACAACTTTTTGACATAAGTTACCTTCAATTCAGTATCCTACAGTCAGCACAGTAATGCCATTTGGTAGGCGGTAAAAATACCCTTTCATATTTCCTTTAGCAATATGGATTTGAGTAAGGATATTTTTGAATTGCAAATTTTGCAGAAATGTTGAAAAAAAAATTGAATTTTGTAGGTCGGTCTTTTTCCCCGAGTGTATCAATTTGCTTGCATAATACACCTGGCCTGTGAGGATACAATCATCAATACTGTATTTCAACATAACAGGAAGGTGAAACAGATTCAGATTTGGATCTCAGAAACATAAATATGTATAGAAAAGTTGGGATTGGAAAAAAAAACACTAAACGTGATATTAAACTCAACCTTGAGATCAACCTATCCACAAATATTCATGAAAGTGGATAGAAATATATCTTCTAAATCTTCAAATAAACCTTGAGTCTTTTTGTAATATTTTGGGACATAAATAGATCATGTGCTTGACAACAGAAGAAGAAAATAACAAAAATAGTTTGTATCGTGTTTACTTCCAATGATACCTACAACAATTGAATTGCTATCAGTGTATATTTTTGTAATCATGTTTTGTTAAAATTATATGCAGGCTAATATTTTCAGTCATATTATTTCATCCAGAAAACAATATTTTAAAAATGGTTCGGATTTGACGTGATCAACATTGAGCATTCGATGTTTTATTCAATTTCCTTAATAACACAATACAATTTGTAGATAAATTATTTAAATATTAATTTACTTAAGCTATATCTCTTGTAAACTCGTATATTCCTTCTCTAAATCTGCAGGTAATATGAAATAAATTTCTCAAAACATTATCATTTCAATCTACATTTCAATTCAATGTGAAGTCTATTGGAAAGAATAATATTTTCTATACCCATGGGTAATATTTCAGTGCATGAAAAATACAATTTCGCTTATGTAAAAATATCCCGCTAGGCAAAACGTTCAAATTGCAAAGAAAGCGGATCAATGAAACCCAAAAATGATCCATTAAGAGCAGGTCTGCATTTTTTTCTCCTGGTAAAACAATACAAATTCCACTAACTTTTTTAATTTTAAAAAATAAGAGCAACGTACGAAAAAGCCCTATTTATAATCACACGAGAGCTTTTTGTGAACACTTTCTGTAGATAAAAATGCTTATTACTTGTATATAACCATCACTCCGAGGTTAATACACCAGTACTTCACATGGATTGTCTTATGAATAGGCCCAAGGTAAAAATAAAATGGCGCGTGTGTTGTGGTCTAGTGTATGAAGATGTCACATTATTTGAACAGGACAAAAACGAGTAAAACAAAGTTGAGAGAAAAAGGTTTTTTTTAAAAAAATCTATTGTGCTAGATAAAGGCTATTAAGGCGCCTGGTTTATTGTAATGTTGGGGATGAATTTTCCCCCGGTGCTTCATTTAGTCTTTGCAAACGACGAGATGAAAGTAAAACAAAGAAATTGCAAAAATAAAATTCCTACAAACCAGCTTAAGAGCAAAATAAAACAGATTATTTGCATTTGGAGAGTACATAAAAGTTTTAAGTGTGCTCACTCGTGGAGTAATACCGATACGAAATGTCCGAAGAAAATTACCCATTTTCAATTTTAATTCACTGAACTGTAGTTTTACAATGCTGAAATTGTTCTGTCATTGAAATCATTTCAAACATTTTCTTGAATACAATTTCAAATATAGTTTTCGCTGATAATCTATCAGATATTAGAGAGATTGAGCCAGCTAACACCTTAACGTTAACCTTGACATTAGAGGCGGGAAGGGAGGAGCCACAGAATGAACTACCCAATGAACTAACTGAACGTCTTGAGTGCGCATGCGTGGTTCTTCCCTTCCCGCATCTAACGTTAAGGTTAACGTTAAGGCGTTGGCTGGCTCAATCTCTCTATTGCTGAACATTGTGTATTTTTGGTTAACAACTTAATCAAATTCACAATTCACAAGAGCTAAAAGCAACAGGACGATTAACAATATTGCCAACATGTAGATAAAATCTATACACTAAAGTCATTTTGACATATGCTGGAACCCTGAATTTACATGGACGCAAAAGATTAGATCCAGATGTTTACAACGTTTCTACGATGCAGAAAATCAACAAATATAAAATTATCTAATGTTCATTCAATGTTAGATATAATAACAGAAACTAATATTAGAATTTATTGAAATCTAAATATAAAAATTGTGCTTGAATCAATCTTTACTTTCGTCATACTGAAGTAGGGTTTATTCATATAAGATCATTGGCCCCAAACCTTTGTTTTTTGTTTTTCCAAGGTAAATATAAGGAATATATTAAGTAAAATTAAATATTTATATCATTCGAAGTAGAAAACTGGTAAACTTTATTAGGAAAACAAAACGGTATTATTTAATTTATTTTTTATGTACCCAAAATATACCGGTAAAAACAGCATATGGAGAAAAAAATGTATAAGAAACAGAATAAATAATTATTCTTGAATTAAAAAGAAGAAATTACTTAAAAGAGGATATGATACATTTGTAGAGATGAAAACTGGAATTTCCATGAACCAGAAAAGTTAAATTTCTTAGAAATATAACATTCTCGAATTCCGTAAATTGTCTTTGAAACTTTCCCATCTTTTTTTTCCCATTAGTTTCAAAATTTTTCAGTGATGAAAGTTTCTTATAAAAATACTTTTGTTTATTCACTGACTTTTTCCATTCGTCACAATCTTAATATCAACGTATACATATTTCTCATTCGTACATAATTTATTTGTGAGCAGTTTGCCTTAAACCCTTGCCCGAATGTGAATAATGCATGCATTTCTAGATTTGCATTTTTCCGTGTTTATGTTTAAATTATATTTGCCGAGATGTGAAATGCAGTAAAGTCTTCACATTTTCGTTTGTGGCAACGGCTGGTGAACAAATTATGCAGCGTTCTTGAATATATTTATTCAGGCATGGATCTAACTTTATTTAAAGTTATAAGATTGTTCATGAAAAGGTGCCAGTTATATGAAATATTCAAATAAATTTTATCCAAAGTAAACGTTATCTTAATCAAGTTTCTGAGAGCCAACATCTACTGTTCCTCGGTATTTTAGAAATTTAAAGCAAAAAGACGTAAATTTAAATATATCTCGAAGTGCTTAATGTTTCATTAAAATATGAATCACTACAAACGCAAACTTTACCAGAATTGAAAATGTTTAGATTAAATATATTTCAAAAACAACGCGGTAGAAATATTTCCAGATTGGGCGTTTACATTATTTTGTACATTTCCTGCTCTTGTCGTTCCCGTTAAAACGACGTTAAGTGTGAACATACAGCATTTAGCGTAACTCACGGCTTATTTTTACTAATACAGTGGATTCCGCTTTATCTGGACACCGGTTAATCTGGGCAGCCATTTATTAGGGCCAAATTGTCAAGAACAAATCCGGACAGTATATGTTCGCATATTCTGGGCAGCCGCCTAATCGGGGCAAAACGCCTCCGCCGGATGTGTCCAGATTAAGCGGAATCGACTGTATTGAGAACCACAGCAATTTAAATATGGAATGGATAGAAGTATTTGGTGTAATTAAGGAGTAAGTGGTTTAATAAAACCAAGTTAAATCACATGATATTGCATCAGAAATCTCTTCAAAAGTACATTATATAATAGTATCGTAGTTAACCGGATTATAAAATCACTGGCAAATACAGTAAATCTTAAAATGTACATATATAAGGGAAATTCCCTACATGGAAGTATCACAAATTGAAAATATAGATATAAATAATGTATGGCCATGCATGTCCATAAATTGTCATGCATGCAGGTCCATACAGGGATGACCATAGGGAGGCGGGGTCATGACGCAAACTGTCTCATTAAAAATGTAGGGGAGGGAATCGATAAAAATCGTGCATACGAATATAAAACAAGTAAACAGAAGAGAAGCTAAATTAAAAATTATACAGTTTATTCAAGAAAAATTCCCCTATTGAGAAGGTGGGATTTTGAGTAATAAAGTTAGTGGTACTTAGTTTTAGAATTTGGGGGTTATTACATCATTGAGTACATGTGAATGGGCACCACTGTGCCCATATTTCCGAGCTTCCTGTTTATTGTATGTCAATATTATGTCCATTACTTCACACAATGTGCCATATTCATATTTTTAGAAAAAATCCTCACAAATCAGGTGTTCAGATTCCATATATAAGGGTTTTTAAACTTAAGTAGAATATCATATATTTTCGTATAAGGTCATGTTTTCAGGCTTACATTGATTATGACAGATTGTCACACATGGTCATGTACGGCCCTTTATAGAGTAGGTTTCCACCCAGGAAACATGCAAACATTAACGTAAATATTAGCATTTTGATGAAGCAAGCATTTGAATAGATTGCAAAAAGTATTTTCTTAATTCATCTCTTTGGTTGGCCATCAAGTGGCTCGTGTCATCTCCAGATTGATGTAAGATTTGAAAGAAGTGCTAAAATTAGTCAAGTGAGAGAGAAACACTGACAGCTGAAGACGAAACTTATAAAAGCCTTTACTTAGCGAAACACTTTAGAAATCAGCGGTGATTAAAGTGTAAACATAGAAGAGCAATAAGTTTATGGACAGAGCAATGCATTATGTTGGAAGGCGATTGAATTTTCAACAGTATGTCCATCTTGCAGACCGGAAATGGCCGTGTCAAATCGCAGATAGCAAACGGCTTTGAAATGTGCATTAAGGCCATGTACCTGTCCATTAAAACTTATCAGTGACGTCAACAAATGCCCCCAGGGCAAATGGACAGGGCACAAAATGGATTTGCAATTTGCCCCACAAGAGCCAATATTTGACCCTAACAGGCAAACTGCAATGACAAACAACATCGCTTTTCCTACACTTCTGACTTGCACATTTTTGCACCATCATTTAACCTTTTCTGGGTGGTGGTCTAATCAAGATTGACGAGGGTTGTGAGGGACCAAATAAGAATTTTACTGTAAGACATGGAACATACCAACAATGAAATGTTCAAATTTCACTTCATACTTTTCATTATTTTCCATTCATTTAAAGAAAACTAAATTAGGATTTTTCTTTTTAAAATCTCGATTATATATATTAAAATAGTTACAAAAACATGCATGTAATTATGTGATGTAAATGTCTAAGGACTATCTAACAATTTAAAATGTCTATATTGCATTTTAAACTTCAAGTAAGATTAACGTCTTCGGTAATTATAAATCAAGCAAAACAGGTACATAACGTGCATATTTTTTAAAGTTAACTTTTGTTATTTTAGTGACGGTATTTGAAGACGTTTTCAATTAAACTTTAAGCGAATTACATGTGTAAACAGTTAGTTTGTGACATTTAAAAAAATAGAATTCAGCCATGCGTTTGAATTAAGTGTAATCAACTTATTTCATTTTTCGACAATAAAAATAAGTTTTGATAGCGGATTGCATTAGCAAATGCAATTATCTTTGGCACATATATGCAATATGATGAAAGATAATCAAATATTTCATATTATTCCTAAAGCAATTTGAATTTTTTTAACAGATCTGATTTGACTTATTTAACGCATGAAGTTATATGCTAATTCCCAGTTGTAGTTATTTTTATATTTTCAACATAATGAAGTTTCCAGGAATATCTTAATTAAGTTAAAGAGGAAGAAATACCACGAAATCAGATATTCTTCCACTCGATTAATTGATATATACAAGAGTTGCAAACTAGAATTCTTTTATCAATAAAAGATTTTGTTCTCAAAGGATTTTATTCCTTATATGATAAATTTAAAAATTTTGCATTTTTAAATACCGATGAAAATCCAGACTGATATATTTTGTACAATTTTTTAGCTTGACTGGATTTAGGAAAAACAACAAGCGATTCGTTTATGAAGTCATGACATGATGCTTTTTGTGTCTTAAAAATCGATTGAATTGTTCACATTCAATGAACACAGATGTTTAATTTTAGCATTTGTAATCTTATCATAAAACTATGCTGAAATTAAGATTTTCTTATCGCAAATAATTACAATCAGAGATTGTTGCTAAGCTTAACAGCAGGTAATCCTAAAAGAAAATTGGATATTATCGACTTAAGAATCTTGTAAAGCTTAGATACAAAACATGTTTAAAAACAACTAGGACTAAAACTTGGAGACTAATCACAGATAAAGAGATTGGCAAAGTATAAACTAATTTAGTCAGTATTTTTTTTTAAGTAAGCTCGTTATCTAGTAATTGAAACTTGAAGTTTTTGCATAATTGGTTTATCTGTTTAATAACTTTGCAAGCAAAATTAACTATGACATTTCGATGCATTAAAATTAACAAAACCTATCGTTGTCCGTTTAGGGATGATCTATCTCTAAGACCCTCTAAACATAATTAGTGCATAAGAATAAACATGGAGATAGTTAATGAAACCCTGCTTAGATCATGGTGCTACCAGAAACATTAAAAAAAAGTAATCTCAGTAGAAGTCTCAAGTAGTAGTCTCAAGTGATCTCAAGAAGAAATACCAAAAACCTACAGTAGTAATTTAAACATTCCAAATCTTCAAACTTAAAATACTCGTAGAACTTGCACTATAAGAGAACTTATTCGAAACACATGTAATAATAACGGATATAGAAGTCTTCATAGCCTTTCACCATAAAATTGATTATTTTAGCAAATAAGTAAACATCCAAGATATGAATAAAAGACTCGCTCTTTCAGAAATTCGACTGAATAAAGAACACAAACGCCCTCTATTGAAATAACTAACTTGATTCCTAATTTAGGTCATCATGATTTAGACTTTACCTATTTTAGATGTCTTCAACAGCCAAATCTCAAACTTCCAAATGTGACAGAGATTTGGGTGTCCACGATATTTTCAACTTTCATCAGGGTTAAAGTTCAGATGAATGGGAATATGTTGAAGCTTTACAAATTACGTGAATCCTTCAACAAATTTGCCCGTTGTACATTACTGATGAAAAGCTTAGTCAGTATAAATTCGTTGCTCAAAGATCTGGAAATAGAAAGAAAATTAATTAATAACACATGTTGAACTTTAAAAATACATGGTATTAATTTAATTAATTATATACATCACTATAATAAGTCAAATGAAACACTAGGCTCACTTGTTATGTATATAATATTTAATCAAATTACAATTTACTTCTTCCTCTACACATAAAACTCTATGGACTTGAACTGGAAAATTTCACAGTTCATAAAACGCCGCTGCTTTTTCGATTTATGACTGGCAAAGACACAAACTATGAACTTCATATATGAAATCTTGCTCGTAGTCTTTCTTTTCTTAACATGAAAGTTTCACAAGTAGGACCATTGAGGTGTGGTTGCATGCTTTCAGTAGAACTGCACTTTTAAAGCTGCCGAATCAGCTTTTTAAATGTTGCACACAACCAGAGCTTATCATTCCAGGCTTGCCAGAAGTTAGACACACACGAATCAGGTCGAAACCTGAAGTCCTGGAGCTTGAATTGTAGGACTGCCTACAATCACATCTAGTGTAAATGTTTGCGCCAATCTGAAGGGATTGAAGTTAACCCTTGCCCAACCAGCTTTAGCATGCCATCATTCCAAGAATTCACTTCCAAGATTTCAAAATTGACCATTTGGGAGTGCAAGACCCCCTTGAGGATCTTGTAAGCAACGCCATCTGTTGTGAAGAAAAACCCCATTGTTGGGTCTGCCACAGGTGGCGCTACAGTAGCTCAGTTTTCACGCCAGGGCAGCCCCAGGGACGAATAATAGCCCACAGCAGAGCATAAATTGATAAAATATTCAGTTTGCAAAGCGCTTGAAAACAAGTTTCGGTGAAAAGTTATCGATTGGCGCCAAACAAAATCCCTTTTGGGAACGAAACAGTATTTTTTTCTTCTTGTGGCGCACTTAATAAGACGTGTGAACGTCGTAATTCGGACGCTAATAGGAGTTGGTGACGTCACACCTAACTGCTTTTAATCAATAAATTAACTAGCCGACGGATTTAGGGCTTTTGTTAACGCGATCTAACGACCGAGGCGAAAAGACGATAATAACGGAGTGACGCTCCGGCTAATTTCCCATTGTAAACAATAAGGGGCGGATAAAGAATTACCCCCGAATGAGACTAAATTTTCCCTAAATTTATTACCCTAATTCGGGAGTCTTACGTCAAATAGGGAACATCCCATCTTGAAAATACCAGAAACGAAGCTGTACTACGAAAGTTGCATTTTGTATAACAGAATACGTTAATCGGATTTTGTACCAAACGTACCCATCCAAATAATGCGTGTATTATTAGATTAGTCTTTTAATAATGATAAATATACTAGGTAGCAGCGACATTTTGATAAATGTATTACCTTATAATTAAGTTTTGAACATTTTACAACTAATTTTGAAAAAGAAAAATTTTTGACAAACATTCGATTAAGTTAATACTGTAATTCAGTAGTCTTAGTTTTGAAAAACAATCAAACAGACAGGTTTTAAATAATAAACATATTATGGAAATGTTAATCAAGTTTATAGTTTATATCTTGTTATATTTATCGTATTATTCAATAAATCATAAAATGTGTATTATGTAACATTTTACAACTACTATAATAGAGAGTAATACGTTAAATTTTGACTAAAATTCGATTAAATTAATAATGTAATTCAGGAGTCTTAGTTTTGCAAAAATAATTAAACATATTATGAAAATGCTAATCAAGTTTATAGTTTATACCTTGTTATATCTATTGTATTATACAATTAATCATAAACATGTATGTTATATAAATTTTTAATGTTATTTCAAACATTTTCCTATAGGAAACGGGTTGTTAACGTTTTTTTCAGTTATTATTTTTCTTAAAAAATGAAGAAAATTAATGAAAAACTATTTAAAGTTCACCCAGTACATGCATTAGCATGACAACGCTTCAAATTTATTTGACAAGCACTTATTTGATTTTATCAAACAACGATAGATATTTTCATAGAATCTCAGCTTACCAATAGCTTCCCATAATGCATTGCAAACTTTCTCGTAAACTGATCAACAAAAGACCCTTAATGAGATTCGTTTTGCTTTCTGGAAGATTTTGCATTCATTTGGGCCCTTAATTGGTGTCTAGACGAAATGCATTTTATTGACGTTAGAAAAGATGGTGAACATTTTCATAATTTATTTTAATTATTTTTAATTAGAAACACAGTAAGCCTACATGAATTTAATAAACAAACAATTCGACACCTTTATCACCAGGGAAATTAGCTCATTAAAATGCAAATATCTGAAAGTTAGCTACAACAACTAATTTTTTTATAATTATTATTTTCAGAATATTAATATAGAGCGAAACATGAGTTATGTAGATGAAAACAAAACGTATCGGCTTCATTGTGTCACCTTTGAAACAAGACATTTAGAGAATTTGTTACACATCTAATTAAAATGTAGGAAATTTAAGCATTTCTGGTATACGGTAGTGGAAATTTATCCTAAATTCACTCCTTATACATTTGTTTGTATTGAATTTATGTTTGAATCTACTAATAAGATTTCAAAAGGTTTTTGATGAAGATTTCAAATTTAATTTTTAATATAAAATATACAGAAAACTTGAATAACGATTTTCAATAAAACGTAAATTATCATAAAATTTGTTTTATCACAAAGATTGATCAAAATCACACGCATGCATTTTTTAATAAAATTAATTTAAACATGGTGAACATGTTATAGACATTTCTTTAAAACATGCAACAAATATTTTCTGTTTTTGAATTTTCAGTACGCCTTAACTGAAGTTACGAGCTGCGGCATCTAAATATTTCGGTTTTATTTAAATGAATGTGCAGTATTAGCGACTTTAACAGCTTGTACTGCAAACATTTACGTGAAAAATCCATTTTCACGTTTAACGTTTCATGGTTAAGCCCTTGAATCTATTGTGTTTAATTTTATGCAATGAAATCTAGAGGCACGAAGCTTTTGTGGAAACCAGTTCTAACTAACAATAAAATCTGCTTAAAACTTTGAATATGAAATATATGGCCTATTTTACCTGGTAATGAAGAGTTTTACTGTATACGGTTCCACATATTGTGCTATATGCGGTCTTGATATTACCAGATTTATACATAAAGTCAAATTTCTGATGGACCATGGGGTGTATAGCTTCCAGTTATATACAGTATGTGACACCATTTAATGCCACGTCTAAAATTGCCATTGTGTATGACAAATTTGTTCATAGTGTATGATCATGTTACGGCACTTTTTACATATTCATTGGGCATCATAGTACATGGAAATATAGAATCCATTCATTTTTATATAGGTCCATATATTCGGAATATATGATTGTACTGCTGTAATAATTCAACATCATAGTGGAAGAGGTGCTAAATATAACCATATTATAGAAATTGACTACATATGACATTTGATTTATCAATTCCATATTTAACATTACGACTATATTAGACCTTAGAGTCGTATATAAACAGCGTATGTCTAGATCTCTCCACTATAATTATCATTGTCTCCAGTATAATCTGTATAAGTATGCCTAGCCTCCCTTCATGACATTGCTATTTTTTTGGCTTTTCATCAGAATCCTAATAATCCCAATGACTATTTTTTAACAGATATACATTAGTCACTTTGCATTGTATCCTTTCCCAAAAATTGTATCTTAAATCGAAATTAGCACAGGTATTTGTGGATACGTTTTTATATATGCATGCCTAGCCTCAATGCGTGACGTCATCATTGATTTTTCTGGTCTTTCATTGTCAATGATTGGCTAACATTTCCTATATGACTGCATGTACCGAACAAGATTCTTGTCTGACATCTAAGACTTTTCTTAAGCCTCGTTTTGGCTGCTGGCGATGTCAACATGAATCAAAATCTTTATCTTCGCATTGGATATATGCGAGTATATGTTGAGCTGAAATAGCTCCATCAGCCCTTGAAAAGTGCAAAGACAGCACTTGCTAAAATTGACTTCCTTAAAAGGTTTGCCTTTTTTTTCCCTTCAACCTACGTTAATTGCGAGAATCCTTCGTGTCATTTCATTTTTGCTAAAAACCCATGGCAAAGTAAGAGAAGATACATAAGACATTTATGATGTTCATTTTAAAATATAATAATGGGTGAAGAAATATAGTGGCTGACAAGAACCGCCGAATATATGCAAATGAGGCGAAAAACGAAAAAAGATGAACGAGTAATTGCATTGCATTTTACATAAGAGGAAAGTATTGGTTAATTTTTTTTTTTTTTCATTTTTTTTTTTTTTTTTTTTTGCAATTTCGAGATAACGCGCTTTCGTCGTGTTGCAATTATAAAGTTTTTAATATCAAAATGGAAATCTTCGCCGCAGTTTTGTGGTTTTTCGGTTGGAAAATTTGAGTGAAAATACAAGTGCTTAGTTTATGCTAATGTAGAAGTGGCAAACTGCATTACAGGTGCAGGCAAGTTTCAAAATATGCAACACACATGCATTACAAATAATTATGTTAATCATAAAAAATACTGTTATATTTGTGTATAAAACGTGATACTGCTATGTATATGCATTAAGTGACATTTTTATAGAAAAAAAGTTTTTCAGAAATTTCTTTGAGGAATTACTCAAGTACACGAATGTTTCAATTTGCCTTAATTCATAAATGTATACTGCAGGCAAAGTATTTTTTTGTTGTTGAAAAACAAAGCAATAAATGATACATTTTAAATGCATATAGTAAATAAATTCATAAATAGGCTATATTAATTCTATCCGGAATTCGTATATTATAATTGTTAAGGATAAATGCATATGGCAGGTGAAGTTTTTTTTAAATAACTAAGCAGCAAATGATACATTTTAAATATATCCAGTAAATAAATTCACGAATATGCTATATAAAATCTAACTTAAATTCGTATATTCGTAGTGATATGAATGATTTCGTAGAGATGTCCCACTTACACTCAGCTGTTGATTCAATACGTTTCACACTTTTTGCGCAAATTTTACTTGAAAGCTTTCAGGATTAGGGTTAGATCAGAAATATATTCCTTACCAAAAAAAATTGCAAATGGATTTATACGCTTTTAAGAAACCAGACTTGAAAGATCAACAAATGCGGTTCAACCACTGAGTATTTCATTTTATCAATTTCAATTCGGCAAGAAATCTAATTTTTAAAAAAATTGACAAAAGCGTTGAAAGGAGATGAGTTTACAGTCGATTTCCTCCACATCAATGTCCACTAAAGCCTTGACCAAACCGAAAACTAAATTTCAAAACAAAATTGAAACTAGAGATTTTTTTTTTCAATTTTCCATAGTGTCTTGTGGGTAAGAAATTTTCAAATTTTCATATGCAAATCATGTCAGACTGGATATTCACGCCTGGACGAATTTAATTTCGTAGAAAATTTTTCTTCAACATTTTAGACCGTAAACTACGAGGATATCCAGTAACACTATTGATTATCAAGCCTAGAAAATCTTTTTTGTTTATTATTGAAAACGAAAAAAAAAATCCTTTCAATTTTTGCCAAGTTTTGCTGCTAGTACGTGATAATACTGAGTGGTGACTTCTTACGAACTCCTGCCATGTCTTTTCCCTTCGCTGATTGTGTTTTGTGCAAAGGGGGGATCCAATCGGATATAGACAACCCCCTCCCTTTTTCACTTATATATCCCTCTAGCAAATCCAACAAGAACTGCTATTTTATATCTATTGTCATTTTCTATATTTTGCTATGTTGGAAGAGAGGCTTGGAAAGCGAACAGAAATCATTGCATCTGTCTTTATTATTGATGATGACGTGAACTTTTTCGCTTCACTAAACCTAGTTAAGGTGCATGACCATCTTTTTTCTTCTTCTTCTTCTTCTTCTGCCTGAACAAGAAAAAAAAATAGCCATTCTGAAAACTTCTATCTGGACTCAACAAATAGCGAAAAACCATGTTTGGACAGGTGGACAATCGTAGGCAATGGAAACGAGAAAATTGGCCATAGAAAAAAAAATGTAGAGATAGTGAAAATGCAATAAGTGCTGTAAACATCTTCCCCTTATATGCAGTTTATATAATAAAAACATTCACATTGCAGCTTCAAAAAACCATGGTCTCGAATAAACCCTTGCATGACTTCAATTGAAATAAGACTATGGAAAAACTGAAATTCTCTTCAGTCTCTAATAAACCCCGGACTATCATTGCATACCAATAATTATATTGTTATAAAATTAATGGTGATGGAAAATAAAATACTGTAAAAAATCATCAATGAGGTTTAATGGTTTATATAAAACGACAGATATTTTAAATTATTTCTAAATTTGCATTAAAAGTGTGTGTACAATTTTAATAATAATAAAAGCCTAAAAATGTTTATCAATAATCATTTCTATATTACATTTTATTTCAATTAGAAAATAATTTAAATCGTTATTAATATATTTGTTTTATTTGAAAGTTATGTTAACATCTTTGAATAAATGAACGGGGAAAATAGTTTTAAATTTGAATAAATGTATATATAAAATGTCACAAGGATTTTTTAAAACTAAAACTAATTACAATTTTCTAATTGCAGATAATAATATTTAAGCCATTCTTTTAAGAAGTACTTCAAAATCTTCTTTCCTCAAAATATGGTTGAATGTTTCTATAATAATGGACATGTATGTATTTTTAATTCCGAGCTAAATTAATCCTGTTTAAGCTCAGTAAAACCACGTAACATCTAAAATTTACGAGACAGAACAAATTTTGCAGCGAATTGTTACGGTCTTAAAAAAGAAATTTATGTTCTGCAATTTCGCTATTTTCATCCAAATATACACATCGAGAGCTATATTTCGCTAATAACGAAGCTTATATTTATGCATTAAAACACGAAAATATACACGTATACGTTAAACTATCACATATTAAGTTATCCAAAATTTGCTAGTAATTTTCTGGTTATAGTATCGTGCTAATAGCTCTATAAAAACAGGAGCAAACTTTGCTATGCCATCCATTCATTTCTGCTTCAATTAATAATTTATCCGCATTTCACACTGCTTTTCCTCATAAAAAATAAATGAAATTCGTTAGCCAATTTTTGAATTAGCATCTGCCTTGGTGAATCCAAATATAATTTCAACATTTTTTCATCTTCACGCATTGTACGTCAACCTATGAGCTGTGTCAAAACATTTTTTGTTATTTACATAGACTTGTTCTCATAGTCTATGGGTTTTAATGCAAAAAAGGTCGCTTTTTCTTCGCTTTTATCTGTGTGATGTGACAGGCGCAATTTTGTAGGATGATGGCTAATTTCATGGTTTAATGATCAACCGAGCCTACCCAAAAAAAACGAAATTTTAGCTTATTAAACCGACGCTCGATTCACTTTGAAAAATTGCCAAAACGCTATGATTTACGCCTATAATAAAACGTATAATATACGCATATTTAAAAATCTGCATTCATTCAATAAAAGCAGTTGGGACCTCTTTTCTCGGGCAATTTCGAAAACTGGGCAGAGTAGCAATATTCTAAATCTAAAGGTATGCATTTAAACATGGCATTTACATCCACCTGTGGAAGTTAAATAAATGGAAATAGTCATTTTCCACATGTACAGTATTTGAAAACAATTATAGCCATCTCTTGTTAAATGTTAAAGTTTCTATTTTTTGGAAATAAATCATCTTCAAGGTACCTAAAATGATGGCACTACTGTACATCGAATAAAGGTTTTCTGGCGATATTCCCGTATATGGTAAAACCATTTTAAACAGTCTTACCTTTTGACATAATTGTAATAATCAATGAATTCGAGGACCAATGTTTTGATTTGGAACTATTGTTGAATAAACTTGGTTAATAAAAGTGAGCAAAGATAGCAAAAGAATTAAACTTGTCAAACTGTATGAAGAAGAACATGCTCAACCAGATCAACATCTCGAGGTATACTGGTCGAATAAATTAGGAAAGATCAAACAAAAATGGCGTCTGGTCAAAAATCTTGACCATTGCGAAATTCTCCATGCGTCTAAAGGCACCCTGGGCCTGGGGGCAGACTTGCACAAACGCCTAATTAGCATAATTAGCCAACACGACTGGTGATTACGCCTGCAACTACCGACAGGATCTCTAGTGTCTCCAACAATAATGATCAAATTAAAAATTTTACATGCACATGTACATGATATGTTACTTGTAGATGTTGCTTGATTTGTCAATATATGTTATTTCCTCAGACATAAATGTATATTTCATTATAAATTTTCCATATGGGCAGGTTGAGCCAGAAAATGGACAGTTTTAAAACCTTGATATTAGGATAAGTCTCTCATAAGAAATACGATATTTTACACTAACTTAAAGTCAAATTACATGTATGATATTAATTAGAATTTCCAGCCTCCTTTGGTACTTGAGCGACTATTGCTAATATTCAGTGCTAGCATTTTGCCCTGAATATGGAATTAATGCGGCCAGATTTGGCAAATTTTTCACTATAATGCAGGAATAACATGAACAATCTCTGAAATTTCGTGTAAGCCACAGAGACATTTTCCTATCATGGATAGCACGTTGCTTCCCACAATGCCCAAGGTTCAGAGTCTCACTGCATTAACTTCAGTAAAGATACTTGTTTTGCGTAAATTCAATTTTTCACTTAATATAGCAGAAAAATCTGTCAATGTGGATTCAAAAGGGGTAAGAAAAAGCAAATCGCATCCACGCTCACTGGCACAAATGTTATTCCCACACGAGGCTGTCATTATCTGAGCTAATTTGCATAACATTTGAAGGGGTGGGTGGGTGACTGTCCACGGGGAATATTGTTAATCTGTCGTCAATTCGGCGGAAAACCTCATGGCTCATTATCCTGCCAAAATATACGCAAGAAAATTCCCTAACCAAGATTATTTCCATTAAGAAGTGCACCTACTTAGCTGTTTTTCTTCACGTCTATCAGACGTGTTTCAACAGGCAAAAAATATACAATGTACAAAAAAAGCAGTTTCTTACAGGATTTGTTGTAGTTTTTGTGCGTTTGTTTTGTTAAGAGTTCCACTCGTAAAAACAAGATAAGTTGTTTTTCTCGTACATCTACTTAATTTACAAATGCATCTGAGCCTGACTAAAAAAGTAAAGAAAACTAGATTAGCACTTAATAAATCCATAATTTATTAAGCACTGCAATCAGCAGAGACAGAAGGAAGAAAACTTAACTTAATACTAAGCTAGAACTATACTAAAGTAGATGCTGTACTAATTATAAATGGATAATAATACTTAAATTAACTAAACTTATTGGAAATACAGTATATGAACAACTATTGCATGGGCATACTAATTCTGGTATTTCAGATATTCGCAAATATTGAATATAATATATATTTTTTGGAAATATTTACAATTTTGACCAATTCAAAAACTGCACGTATTTCCTTATTTGAAAGACTACATGTGTATGAATTCGCAGATCAATTTCATAAACTTTTGAAACATTTTAATATGGATTGCTTGGCGGCATGCAAAATTTGTCTAAACTATTCTAAACATGATAACTATGCAAAATCAAGATATAATGTTAAATCGTAGTATATCTTTATTACATAGATGTACGCAAATTCAACAGGTGGGAGAAAGAAGGATTATTTACTAGTTTAGAGGCTCTTTGCAGAAAAATAGAGCTCCTGAACCCTCGACTATCCTGAAACCGCTACTGGAATGTTGTTAAAGTTATGCATATGCTACCCAAATAGCATCGCGCCCTTAAGTTTCAGCAGAGTTAGCCCTATCGATAACCCTGCCGTGGATAAATGCAATTATTTACTTAATTCAAATAGATGCAGTGTATCCAATCAAACCCAGATTCAGATTCCTATACCGCAAAAGTTATTTTCATTTGAATATCCCGGGTTGTTGTTTTTTTCGTATATCAATCCAACTTTTTTTCCACCTGGGAAATCTGAGCGAAATACAATAAACGAAGTCTGAAAAATTGCTATTGGCGCAACTCACTTCGAATCGTATTTAATTGGAGGTGAAGAGTACTCGGATTGCTCTCGAAAAGCATTAGTTGTAAAGGAAAGCTGATCGGATGAAATCGTTTTTTGAACGAGTGCCTGCTCTCCTTATTGATTCACTAAAACACCATATTTTATATCAACATCGGTTTGTCATTTAATTCCCAGGGTGACAATTTTCGTGATCGCGAACAAGACGAGGGCTGCATTGGCACCGATAGGGCGATGGATTTGCCGCTAAGAATAAATCGCATTGTTTTATTAGCATTTTATGTCTGGCATTATAAAGTGAGGACGTCGCGTGGAGAAACCAGATTCGTAGGGGGAGAAGATGGTATCACAAAAAACAACCCCATTCTGCTGTAGTGACAATGAAAGTGAACAACCCTTTGGTTAACTCTTTCGTTTCTACAAAGTAAAAGAGAAATACAGTTGTTTGCATCTTAAGACGATGCTGTCTATACCCAATTGAAAGGCACAAGCAGAATAGGAAGTATAGACGCCTATTAAAACAAAGTACGTATATGGCCAATTTTTCATTTGACCACATATGACCAATTTCTAATACGACTGCATATGATACATCACTACTCAGCCCCGTATTACTATTTGTCCCGTTTGATCGAAATAGAACGTACAGTTGCATATTTACAAGCAAGAAACATCGATATTGGTAACACAGATTCTATTCAACCAGTTTGTATGTCTAAAAGATTATTTAGAGAAAAATAATACCAACCAAAACTGCAAAGCAATTATGAAATTGAGTATGGAAGAGAAATGGCTGAAGTTTTTTGCAGATACAATGTGTATATTGATCAGAAGTCATGTCTAATAAAGTTATGCGAATACGTATTTGCCATTCCATCCCACAATGCAAATGTGGAGAGAATATTTTCCCTAATGTCAATTCAATGGTCAAACGAAAGAAACAGGTTGTCAATGGAGACAATTGAAGAAATTTTGATTTGTCATTTAAACGTCCCATATCAATGCTTGGCATTTATGGCTACCCTACATATGCCCAATTTCTGATATTACAAAATATAAAATAATTTGTTACATGCAATATAAAAAGGCTATATTTATATGCTATATAAAATGGCCATGTAATGAAACAAGTAAATCCACATTTAACTGATATCACAAATCCGCATCGATGGAACTTTTTTGGTACTGTATCTAAAAATATGGACAATTTCTTATTTAATACATTACATATGGCCAATATTTTACATATTTATATACCTTTGCATGATTATTGGGCCATGAAAGTCAAACAATGCTGAGTGCTCCTCTCTTAGAGCTTGTTGGTGGTTTCTTATCTAATGCACTTGTTTCCTATTCGTCCCCTTCACAGTCATTTTCATTCGTCAGCTCTAAGACTGAATCTGGTAAGATGTCAGATTCAGTAGTGTGGAAGTTACCAGAATATTTTCGTCAAATACCATCCATTAATTCTTCAAAATTTAGGATATTCATATCAGATGGGACATTTATTTCGATAAAACTTCTAATTCTTTCTCTTTTACAAATCTGATAGTTTCAAATTGTGTCTGGAGATACAAGGGGAGCAAAATGATAACATTAAACGAGATCCGTAATCCCATTAAGCGGCATACATTAACAGTATACTGTGGGCAGGTTCTTTTATTGGTATCTAAATTATGAGGTATTTCTGATATGATCACATACATGTATGGTCAACTTATGATGCGGTAAATATGCCGGTTTCTGATATGTAATGTAAATTAATCGATACGCTTTTCTCATTTAGGGTAAAATTTAATTTTTCAAATTGTTTAGTAAAATGTTCGTCACTTGTTTTTTCGAAAATAAAAACTACCTAAAACATGGTAATGTAAGGTATTTTCGTTGTATTTTTATGGCTTGGCTACCCCAAAACTATTATTTTACATCGTGTCTATTAAAAACCCGCTCCACTGACGTAATGTCGCCATTAGATTTTTATGTAAATGTAAACACCATTTCCTGTTGGAGGGATTTGTACATTTCAAATTTGCAAAATGAAGGGTTTGACAGCATGTCGTTTGCGGGTAAAGAAAGTGTAATTCGTCTCAATGGCTTTTTCGCTAACCTAATTTAGCCCTAATCAATTTGGAGCACAATTTTATAGCGAATTTCCAATTTATACCTTAAATAGTACATAAATTTTCATCCCCTAGGCTCCAATAGAGGGCCCTGAGCAGCAGTTAACTTACGAACTCTCGACACACGAGTTGACACATTAAAAAACCCGATAAATTTACGAGCTCTAAAAATTTTATGGGGAAAATTCGTTGAGCTCACTTTGTTTCATGGAGGTGTTTTCGTGAAATGGGAACGAAGGAAAACTTGGATTTCAACATGTCAATGCCATTCTCATGAAACTACCAGCTGAAATTCTGACTGAAAAATCTCGATATCAAACTGATTCAAATCGTAAAAATTAAACCCAAAAATCAATATTCGAAATGGCAAAATTTTCGAGGATGGTGCTGTTGCAAAACGGAATCGCTGTTAGTTTTTTATACTGATGTACAAGAAATTTATGTTCATAAATAAGTGGTTGTTTTGGCAATTTTACGATCGTAACCTTCCATTTTTGTTCATGTCTTATACGTATCTTATCAATGTAAAATTATAAACTTTGAAGAAAACAATTAACGGCTAGATTCATTTCAAAAATCCATCTTTGGATTGTTAAGAATAGATGTCTAAATTTGATTGTACAAAATTCTGATGTTATTTCTCGGATCTATGGCCAACCAATACCAGAAAGGCATACATTATTAAGTTGAAAATTCCTTCTGAACATCGATCAGTTTTCATTCCATTAGATGGCGACTGGAGTCACAACTCATGTTATTTTTTTTTCTTCAAAATTGATAGCATTTGGCATATAAAGTGTTTTCTTGGGTCCATTTATTTACTCGAAAAAATTCGCGAGGAATATAAAAGGTCAAAGAAGAAGAGAAAATACAAAGTTTGATCTATTTCAACTCTTCTAGATACTTTCACCTCGAGTATCATTCCTTTGCAACCATTAAATTTGAGCATCTTCTTCATATAGGCTACAATGTGTTTACAGAACCGCATTTTGACATGTACAGATGTCGTTCAGAGATGTTTATTTGTCTGTTACATTGGATGATTCTCATCCAACGATAAACTATTCTGTTCAGGAATTTCAAGTAGAAGTAACATGAAACATTTTAACATATTTATAAGACAACTTTCAACAATAGTTTAAAATTTTAAGTAAAGTATATATTAAGAATGTTTTTGTTGGTTGTCCTTTATTACGGTATATATATATATATTCAAGCGTATTGTATCTTATTTTGAAATAATGTTTTTCTCAGTACCTCACACTAATACCAAGAGATAGCGTTGACATTTTCAGAAATTTTAACACATTTGGGTAAATATATAAAACTTAAATGCAACCACCCCATACACGAAATTGGCTACATTTTCGTACTACTATGTCAAACTATGTCTAATCATACATGTGTATCTCACATATTCACAGATACAGTACATATACAGATACATATACTGTATAATCATGTAATATGCAGTTTGTATAAACATACCTTTGTATTTTGGAATTCAAGCCACACAGTATGTGGTTATTATATTTGCAAGACAATGAGAAGTCATATTTAACTTATACATCTAAAATGGGCGTAGTTTATGCGATTATTTCATATGTACTATTGATTAAAACACAATAACATGCTAATTTTGTTACATTTTTTTTCAAATTTCAGAAATGCCAGCAGTGAATCTTGCTTAGCCATTTAAGACGCCCTGACTTTGTGAGCGTTCAAACAGGTAGGAAAACAGTCATTTTTTTCCCCGTCTTAATTAAGTTGACTCTGCAATAAGAGAGCATGTAATAGACTGATTATTTTAACTCTTTTCCAAATGACCTTTTGCCACTTAATTAGCTCAATTCCCGAAAGTACAAATTATAATTCCACTCGATCTAATAAAAGCAGCAGCAAGCAGAAACGTCTTTCGTCGATGCAAATTTCGATGATTTTTGTCAAAAGCCCACCGCCTGCTGAATATCATTAAAATAAATCAATTTTCGGGCAATTCAAAGCACCGCATACACTTTTGCTCAATTTGCATCCCAATTAAGCAGACTTCTAAGTTTAGCATTTTTTATGTCGTACAAACCGAATGGATTTATTTTGGAAATTAAATCCGAGAATCAATTAATTTGGGCTGTAATTGGTTCGGTGAATAGCAATATTCGGTTTTTGCCTGTTTCAGTAATTATATTGGAAATGTCAAAATAATGTTGAGTGTTTGTGCCATAGAAATTTACGTGAGTGGTGGCGCTAGAGTATAGTTGTTAGGACCAATTATTATAATTAAGATTGTTAGGTTTTGAAATCATTTCAAATTATTATTTTCGAATTATTATTATATGCAGCTTTTAGTTTAAAAAAAAAATAATAATAAGCAAGTATCGAGAAATAGAAATATGAACATGGATCTGCTTCGAAAAAGTTATATATGGCTGGTAATGTCCGTCTTATTTTCAGTAAGTCATGCAAGTCCTGAAAATTTCCACAAACGTCTAGCATAATATGGAAGTTTGTCAGAAGCAGTTTGTATAGAACAAAATATGGTCAAGCAAGTTCATATTATTATTATTATTATTATTATTATTAAAGTACATGACACATATATTGAAAAAAATGTATTGAGAGGTGCACATACATGTACACTGTATACAGGGTTGACTAGAATTCCATGCATCCCACTTTTTTCTTAAATCTTATAGTTATGCTGTTGTCTTGAAAATGTTTGTATTTATCAGAATATATCCATCATTGTTTCCTGTATTATTCTAAAGTGGTATCCACAAGACGTTTTCATTACATGTATACTTCAAAGCAAAAGGTCACAGAACTTTTGGTTTCAGTTTCTCAATGTCCCGTTGAGTGGATATGGTCAAAGAGGGAAACAGGACTCAATTTCTCATTGCGATTCCGAGAATCTCTCAGAAATCTCCCTCTAATTTATGTCGATATACCGTGATTTCGAGTATTCAAGCCATATTAAAGATGGCGCTTATAAAAGGCGAATAGACATCCAACTTTCATCCTTTATCATCAATCACCGGCTGCAAAATGCAGTTTTTTGAAGCTGGCAAAAATCCTCGTTAATCATTTTTCGGTTTACACGACCAAATTAAGGTCAGGGTTGGATTTTTCTGCCATACATCTCTGCTTTTCTGCACTCCTTTCTCAGGAGTTGACATATTTTCAATGTTGCTTTTTATCAAAGGAGGATTGAATAAGCCTCCCTTTCTCTGGAGACATCTTTGGGTCCATGCATCTTGCATGCAGCCTTCTTTTATTTATTTGTTAGGCTAAGTGGATGTACTCGAATGACATCATTATTTAATAAAACGCCCCGTTTGCGAAGCCATTGACAGTTTTTGAGTGGAAATTTAAGACAGTAATTGATATTGAACCGCGTGGATAAAAAACTGACGAGCAAAACCTTTGGCTAGACATTGCCAAGAGAAGCATGAAAATGAGAAGAAGCTTTCTTAGGCAAGACTGAAAACTCAACATCGCATCAATAATGTAATAAGAAAAGGGAAAAAAAGGCATTCGTTGACCTCTTCTTCAACGATGAAAATAGGATTAGTTTACCTGAAAAGAAAGCTTTGCCTCTGCCATGTCTGGGAATCAGCACAATGAAAAGAAGACTCAACAAAATCACTGGTAATACCACATAGATAGCATGTGTTTTAGATAGTCATAGTAATATATGAAAAGTTGTACAGTATATATGTATTGACATATCTGGTCTTGTGTGATCTTATTTCGAGACAAAATGCCATAAAAATGTTACATTCTATATTTCGATATATCTTCTAATAAAACGCGCAATTTTTTTTATGTTATTACAGTTTTATAACTTGGGTATATCCCTAGGTAAAACGTATTGCCACATGTTTCTTTAAAATTTTGTCTGAGGTAAACTACAATTTATACTAAACAAACCCAAACATGTATCCTTAAGGTATAATAGGAATTCAATTATATATATTATTACCTTTCTGGAAAAATAAATATGTTTTATCATGTATATAAGTTTCCTTAAGGTATACCTTTGTAAAACTTTAATACAATGGTGTGCAAGAAATAATCTTTTATATATGTAACAATAATACAATGTTGCAATGTTGTTATACAATGTTGTAAAACAGGTATACCTAAGTTTCATATCTTGGTTTCATTCAGTAAGGGCGAAATGTTAAAAACTAGGAATTTTCTTTATTTTGGCAAATGTGAGAATTTGGAAAAGTTCGCCATTCCTAAAAATATCCATGCGAGGAAATCCAACAAAATCTCTATAGCATTTATCAGACAAATAAAGGAAGAATATTAGATTCAATATGGTTAAGAGGTTGCTTGTACCTGTTGTTAGTTTTGAAATGGTGAACTTGTTTAGGAAAACTTGATCAAAGACGAAGAGTTGTAATCAAATTATCAAATTTCGACATTAAACAATGATCTTCAAACGATGACTTTTTATATACGCAAAATAAGACCCGGCCATGTATAAAGATTTTTTATGAACAGTGATATTTCCAGTCGTGTAAAAACAGGTCTACCAAATTTAACAAGCAAATAATCGATATCTGTATGGTCTCTTTGGTATGAGGATTTGATGTGAACCAAACATGACAAAATCTGTCCATATCTTGTATCCCTACAATCCTTTTTTGAACCGTGTTAAAGCAAACAATCCGTGTGGACGATGACAAAATCGATATCTTTTATACAGTAGTTCCTCTTCCATGATGACCTTATATGGACAAAATATGACAAATCCGTCCATATCTAATTTTCACCATGTCACTTTTCCAACCCTGGGTGAAATTTCTTCTATGGTGTCAACAGGGATGAACAGCTGGTTTGTTGTCTATGATTTCCAGCATTTTTTTTCCCCATTCTGATTTACTTTATTTCATTCTGGGAATGTTAATAAAAGTGAGAGTCAATCCAAATTGTCATCACGATTGCAGCTAGATCAGTTTTTTCGGTCGATAAAAAAAAAACGTAGCGGCCATCATTTTTCGTATTAAGATGAAAGCATGGCTCTTTTCTTGTTGGGGAGTTTTCTTAGTTGTCAAATCAGTGATTGAGTGGGTTTCTCCATTACAAATCTGAGGATGTAATCTCCATTTGCAGCCTACAAATGTTCAGCCATTTTTTATGACCTCAGAAGAAACCGTGTGACAAGAATCGAGTGCATTATCATCGCCATCACAACAAGATCAAGAAATGAATTAGGTGGAATCTTTTTTTATTATATTGGCTTCGGAGTCTCATTATTTGTAGGCTTTTTTATCGGAATTTCACCTACGATGGCGTTGAAGGTGCCTAGGGTTAGAATACAAGTCGCATATTGAAGAAATTGGACACTTGTGGACATACATAAACATGCATATGGATCGCATACAGTGTTTATCTACACATGTCCATATGTGACCATATAAGTTGTACATATGAAATGTATGTCCAGTTCCTGGTATGACCTGCTCATTTTCCGCATTCTCAAAACTTAGGCATAATAATAGTATCGTTTAGAATATTGCAATATCGGTATTTCTTTTAGTACAACATAGAACTTTTATGTGTTCTACATGGGTTGCTTAATAGTGTCTTAATGTTGAAATACTGTAGATTTGTTGTGATAAACTATAAGCTTAATCAACCATTAACTTACATCCTTTTATAAAACACTAAATAATTTGAAAAACTGGGGGGGGAGGGGGGGAAATGTACTTCACTCTCACTAGGGCTTCCACATATGGCAAGAATTCCATCTAATTTAACTGTATTTATAATACGACGATTTTTTGTTGGAATAACCTTAGCCAAGGTATTATCCAACCGTTAAATTTACATCAGTTTGTAAAACACTGAAGACCTTTCAAAAATCTTTTAAGTTCACTGACACAAGGAATATCATATCAGGTAACCCTTCTTATTAAACTGGAAATACGATTTTTTGTTGAAAAACTTGGTTAAAGTGTTAAAGTATTCGTTTATAATTCACAGAAGTCATTTAAAAAAGCTGAACAAAAATTAATTTAAGATCTGGCGCAATGGCTGTCATATCAGGTGATTCTGTCGCTAGTTTAACACCTTTTTGTTTACCATCCCTAGTTAATCGACATCATATATATAAATCGACGTATATCAAGGACCCCCTGTACAGCTATGATTAAACGGCAACAACAAGTGCAGCCCATGAACATTGTCCAGTCTTCAGAAAACAAGAAGAGGCTTCGAGTAAAAGCAATTAGATGACACAATTTGCTATATTGTCCATCCTTTGGCAGCACATGCCGCGAAAGAGCAAAAGCGATTTTGAAGCCGAAATAGCTTTTAGACCGGCCATTGGCCAGTCTGGCTCAACAGCAGTAAACCTTTATAGATTTCGCTCTACAATTAAGAAGATTCAATTTGTTCTCTGCTGTTGGATCCACTCAAATCAAAGTGAAATCAAAGGCAATTGAGACGTCCGAGTTGCCAAACCCATGTGCAGTGGTCAGGAGACTAATCCTCCTCATCATTACACATTGGCCACACTGGAAATGAGAATGGACAAAAGACAATGGCCATCTTAAAGCTGTTTATCTGACCAGAATAAAGAGGCGGAATTCAACGGCCAATGATTACAATTTCACCAAAAAATCCCCTTTTCAAATTAAATCCCAAGACCCGTTGAAACTATTTTTCATTGGCAGCAAAAAACTAACAACATCTAAACTAGCAAATAGACAATCTCTTAACAATAAGTATGGCGATGAAATGGTAATGAAAAAGCTATTTTATAGGGAATGCGCTAGGTCATGAGGAGCCATTGTTTAGAGATTTAGGAACTGTGTAACAAGAACATCGTCAAAGGCAGGGGTTTTCATTGATTTTAATTAAGTCTGCTTGATATTGAAAGACATGTGATTATCCAAGTTGTCTACAAAGTCTTAGAACAACTTCAGATAGTTATTGCAAAGACAAATGAATAGATAACTCGGGTGGACAAATTACATAGAGCCATATAATTCGTATGTCCAGTATTTAGTAAAAATTGCACATTAATATAAATGGTACGTGATAGCAAATTTTGGTTTTCAGAAACAAATCGATGAGTATCTCTCATTTAGTTAAGATAAAAATTTCATTTAAAGGACAGCTAAAAAAGTTGAAAATTGCTGTGCAGTGCTCTAAAATTGGGTAGCATGTTATTCAATAACGTCATTTTTATTCTCCCTAATTATTTTAATTTAACAGTCGTGTTTGGTGCCATATCATAAGCCGCTGTTTGTGATTAATGAGTCGTATACCTCGAGCGAATTTCGCAGATTTTGCAAACACAATTTTCTTAATTACCACAATGTTGCCAAAAACCAGACACTTGAATGCTTTAACTGATGTTGAAAGGCGAGACGATACACAATTGGGACAACAGAATTTAATCCAAAAATTAAAACGCTAAGGAAGATGCGATGATACGCATTACCTTCATTACAGCGGCTAATTTTACCATATATGTATAATGTAAAAAGAGTATTTCCTATGAGGATATGAAGGATGGTAAAACCTCGTACTGTTATTGAAAGGATAAACATACGACCACATTACAACATTGTTTATGTTGAGAGAACATGATATTTTTATAGTCATCTTAAAATATGCCCATATAAGTACTTGCACTTTATTAAAATATATGACATCTTAAAATATATTAATTCTTTTGATGTAATTTGTAATGTAATTTCGCTGTGAAGGCTAATTGTCTTATTTTTTCATCTCGAAAACAAATGAAAAATTGCCAAAAATATACTCAAAAAAGTGTATTTTCTTTAATGAGTCAAGGACATTGAATTTTTAATACATATTCTTAAGTTACAAATATTACGAAATATTTATGATAAATACTGTATATGACAATTTTAGTTGATTTGGGAAAATGTACGAAAAATTCCAAGATTGGAAAATTAGAAATTCCAAATTATGTTAATTTTGCCCATTGAAAAGGATCTCGGAAAGCAGTCTTGCCTTGCTGTATTTTTCACTTTGAAAATCGAAAACTATTTGAAAAATACGTCAGAAAAATTGGCAGCAAAAACATTTAAATTAATATTAATAAATATCTAAACTTCCAAATCTGATTTTGGGTCAAAGCCCTGTCAAATTTAGAAATTGCTAAAAGCATGAAACCGAGGCAAAAACTCAGTCATTATACAAACACTGGGTGCTCTCACATCTAATTGAATTAAGTTGGGAGAGAAAAATCAATGAATAGGATTTAACTTTTGTGGCATTTTGGCCATTAAGCTAGCCTCCAATATAAATGCAGGAAGTGAAATTGCGCACCTAAGGCTTCATTTTAAATGGGGAAGACTCATCCATCGCACACGGAAAATGCTGGCTATAAATAGGCTTCATAAATGGGGGAAAATACACACGTTAAGGATGCACACCAAATTCAAAGCTGGAATTTGTGCAAAATTAATGAGATTGTAGAAGAAAAAGGTAAGACAAATTCATTATTTAGCTACATGGAAACCATCGATTTCGATCCCATTCCCCGTTTTCTAGGCGATATTAGCTCGTGATACCTTTTCTTCCTAGACTAATAAAGGTAAAAACAATCGATGAAGTCGGAGAAATGATAAAAAAATTACAAATTTAAAAAGACAAGTCAAAGATACAGACCGTGAAAAGACTCCTAAAAATGGCTTTTTTTAAATAAAATATTCAAGTGTCAAGGTGCGAAATACTGTGCGAAATCACGTTAAAAATGTAGTGCACCAAGTATGAGAAGAAGAAGTATTTGTTCACTTTTGTATAAATATGAGAGTTTACAGAGTTCCTGGGGTGAAGCTCGAACGTTTCCTAGCAAATGCTAAATTCTGCAATTCTGCCATTCTGCCAGATAAGATAGATGTTTCATTTATCCCAAGATTCAGGGAACAACCCGAGAGTTGCTATATTTTGTCCTATATAGGGTCAAATACGGTAATAACTGTCATAATTTATGTCTTGGAACGAGCCTATATTTGTACTTTTACACCACATCATTGCCCATATACTGTATACATATTTGAAATAAAACATGAACATACAGGATATTAATTTTAAAAGTTCTCCAAATACAAGTACATACATATGAGTAGTATAGTAAAAGTCATTTCCAGGGCCACCACAACCAACAACAAATTTACTCGTAAACAGATTCAAGAATGGCTGCGGACACAGTATTAAAAACGGTCCTGGAAATGACTTTTACTATACTACTCATATGTGCAATATATGCATTGCACATTAAACATGCATTAAAATTTTGCTTTGACATCCTTTGCTTGGACAATATTATACATTATTATCAAAATTATACATATACATATGATCATACTGTATTACAGACATACAGTGTCCATTTACAGCACGTGCATGTTCATAAATGTCTATACAGTATAAAGTTCCTTATTATGGTATACACATGTTGTCATATCTATTATAAATTACCATAAAATACAAAAACAAATTCAAAAATATTAATACCAATTGCCAAGTGGGCTGAATCCCACAATGCATATGCATTTACATGCTGTTTAGTATTGTTTTGACATTCCTGTAAATTTTGCTTTAGCATCGCTGTAAATATGATTATGATATCAGGTGACTGAATCTCTGGTTTCATCTTTCGTTCAAATTACAGATAAAATGTTGGATTTATTAAATTAATTATGTTAGTCAAAAGTGAGTTAAATTTTCATCAAGGTAGGAGGCACTGACTGAACAGTGCATACGTATTTATCAGTTCAATAATGATGTTTACAATTTTGTCCATTTTATTTAAAGAAATGTTTTCGCTGAAAATGCTACGGGAGATGTATTTTTCACAAGAAGGTAATTTGAAAGAGTGTATTATGATCATTGATGTTTCCCTTTAATAATAAAGAAAACAACAAGCAAATTAAGCTCTTGGGAAAACAACCTTTGTTTGGTAATTTCAGTGACGCAAACACAACAGTGAAGTTTACCAAAAATAGTTTTTCATGAAAAATATGAAAGTGGGTTTGTTTATATAGTGAAAAATGAAACTAAAGCAAAAGTGATAATGAAAGTGAAACTCTTTAGCCACGAAACAATACATGTAGAGAAAAAATACTAAGGTGGTCCCAAAAGCATTAATTACTACGTGATTATAAGTAAACAATTGCTAAATTAGGTCTAAAATTGGCACAGCATTCTATTAGAAATTATCACTCATCCTCTCTATGAATTAATGAAAATTTGTTGACAAAAACTTTCCGACTTTTTCACAAACTTCCACTACTGGATCAATGGTGGCAATTACACCAGTTGAAAAATAATCGAATAAATCTGATAATCCAAACAAACCTAATGTGAGGTTATATCAGAAATGTATGAAATAATTTGAAAAAATTATAGTTCGAAACTATATTAGTAAATAAGACAATTTCATGATGAATACAAGGGCGTCAAGGGGATCAAACTAAGCTAAACCAAAGTTCGTTCCGGCGATATTCGTCTCTTAATAAAATCAATAAATGATATATGAAATTTTGGCGTGAAATATATACATCGAAATTCCTGGTAAATGTGGTATTATTTGCACTTATAAAGTCAAGGTACTAAACTGATAGCACAAACAAACCTCAATTCTGGAAATTTTTGATTTATTTATAAAATCGTAGGTGCAAATAATTTTTGAAAAATTCCAAAGAACATAAAACGAAATAATTTAATTCTTAAAATCCTTTTAAGAATGAAAATGCAGATATTTTTAAGAGCATCCCAAACACCAGCAAAGAGCATTGATAAAAGGATAATAGAGTGGAGAACAATGCAAAACGATGAAAATGTGTTTATTTGGGAAATTAGTGAAGGACCCCCAAATAAGACCAAGTAAATAAGAGAACAAATAAGATGGACAGAGCCAGTTTCATTTGTTTATGTAGGTGATTGATTGTGGTTGCTGATCTCTGCTGATTCACATGCTGATAAAGGATTTGGTAAATATTTGGGCAAAAACACATGCTTAGTTTGCTGCATTCACACGAAACTTCATGACACCTAAAGACATGACGCATATTTTAAATTTGGAATTTGTTTTCTATTTAAGGAAATAATATCTATAATAATTTGAAAATATTTCTGTAAAAAAGCATGGTATAGAATACAGTTCAAAACTGAGTGCCAATTGCACATTATAAACTATGTGTGAATTATAAACTATGCATAATATAGTTTAATGTGGATTGTGTGGTAACTTAGTATTGTATTACTTATCAGAAGTTTTCGGCAATTTCAATACGTTTATCATTTTGCAATACGTTTGACAATATTTCGATTTTAATACTTATTATATAAAATAGTTTAGCCCCCTGGTGGCGTATTATTTGCATAATAATTTCACTATTTTAAGGTAAAAAGTCTATTACGGAAGCACCATGTTAAATACTCGTATGCCACCAGGCTGTGCGGAACCAGAATAAGAAAGAACAGGCATGTTCATTTTTAAATGTTTAATGCATCTCTGGCCACCCTGTATAATGCAATTGCACGGAATTTAATAATAATAAATTACGCATTTAATAAAAATTACACAATACCAGGAAGCGACCTTGTAAAAAATCAATACCTACACCCCATTCGACAACTTCTTCGAAATATAACAATCGTGGCACTATTCTTTGTTAGTTGTTTTTTTTTTGTGCAAAATTCTCTATAAATCCCAGCTGGTGAGAATATAGAAACTCAGTGAACCACAGAATTCTCAAAATCAACCTTGTTTTTCTCTTATTTTATGACGAACTTTATCCAAGAGTTAATGCATCTACTCTTTATGTTTTTGTGGTCGGTTTATTTCGTTATTTTTAACGAAACGTAAAATTGAATAGGTTTAATGTCCAATTATATCATTATTTTTTCTCCACTTGACTTCATTCCATCCGTAAACTAACATAATGAAAATAGAGGCAGACTCGTCGTGTATTTATTTATCGAGATATCGTTAGCAATTTACTGTTGCTAACAAGAATTGGGAAGTAAACACACCGAAGATCTTTAAAGAATTTTTTCCTAATCAAACGAAAGATGTTCAGTAGGCAAAGAAAGAAGTTTTTATTGTTCATTAATTTGAAAACTTTGCCGACTTTTCAAATTAATAAGACAAAACTTGAGACAAAACAAAAATAACATTCTTCCCAATATGTTTTCTAACACATACATATAGTATATTCCTTTCCTAATCGTTTTCTTTGAAAGTTTACAACTTGAAATGTACTGTACCATCTCCTTAAACTAAACTAACATTATGGGTAAATAGGAGATAAAAATGGACCACCAGCACTCTGACATGGTGAGCTTAAAAAACCAAAAGTAGATGGGTGGTAATGTAGTATCAGATTTTTAGAGATACTAAGATATTGTCGGTGTCATTTCTTGGCACATTCATGTGTGCTGGTCAGGGTCAGTGCGAAATGTATACAATGATAACAACTATGATAGCAGAAACCCCTGCTGTTTGTCACTTAAGCTCTTCAAAATGTCCTTAGTTGCTTAGGCACGAACTTATCAGAAGAAACATACCCCTCTAAAAGTGAATTTGACGCACAAGACCGTCTTTATACGAATTCATTGTTTAAACCAATTAACACATTGATGCCACCCATCTCTTAAGCTGAAGCCTCCTCCATGATAATGAAATTAATACAACCAACTATTTTATGCCAACGTTAAGGCAACGTTAAAAGAATATATTAAGTGAAAATCCCTACAAGTCAAACAGCTTTATCTGACATTTCTACATCCAAAATTTCATTATTTAGTTCCTTGAGATTTCAAGGATCTTCAAGGGATTTAAATGATCTTCAAATGATTGCCATTGACTTGAAGTATTCAATGTATCCTGAAATACATGTTAATGGAATTTCAAAGAAAACTTTCAAAACATTGAAATTTAAGATGGTCTTTTTTCCCAAGTTCGCCAATAATCATTTTAACATACGAAAAAAAGTATTATTTGAAAAACAGCAGAAACTGGTTATTTTGACAATAAAAGGGAGGAAAAAAACTTGTTATACATATGGTTTATATGTTACTTTTTATAGGAGACAAAGCACTTTGTAGAACGACATAAGCATTATAACAATTTATTAAATGCTGAAAAAAAAATTGAAAAATACCCAGAATACGTGCAATTACATACACTGTACAGATGAAATACTTTCACGAAATCTGTCAAGAAATTAAAATGTAGTAATAATATCTGTCTCATAGTCTATTATTAATGTTTCCGGAGAAATCCCTTAATTCTCCAGTAATTTATTAAATAAAACAAAAAAAAATATTTGCGAAAAGCAATTTGGATGTCAAACTTACTGCACATAATTACGTGAAACTGCTTTTGGAGGTGGATCTTTAGCAAAATGCCTATAAAAAGAATATCAACAGTACTTGCGTGTCCACTTAGGATGGCACTTTGCTACAGCACTCCTGTATAAGGGGCTTTACATTATCCATAAACGAAATCCAAAGGATTGGGCTATAATTCCGTCTGACGAGATTAATTTCTATTTAAGAGAAGAGGAAGAAGTACTTTTCATGTTGATTCATGAGGCTTAAGAGGTCTCATTTCTCGTGTCCATTAGCAGAGGACCAGGTCCTAAATCTGTCATGGTCTGCAGTGATTGGCATCCACGTATGAAAGTATTAACCAGTCCTAAAAGCATTTTCTTGACATTTTCTAAAGGAGATACGATCCAGAAATTACATTACTATTAACGGAAAAGCTTAACATAGGACGCCAGTCCATTGCAAATTGTTCCAGATTAAGATCATGCATTTTATGCAAAGTTACGAGTTGTTCGTCATGGGCCATGGTACATTTATTTTAATTAGATTGTACACCTAATGTGAGGTATTTGTACAATTCAAAAAACCAATTCAGTTATAAACATATGCAATGCGCACCATAGCTAATAATATTAAACCATTTGACCGATTTAACCTTTCGGTTTTTGAACTTAATTAAAGTGTCATCCCCGATGTTATATTTCAACGAGTGCATTCAGTCAAATTCGTTTATTGCATGCGTGCAATTAATGCCATTTTTAATTTAAGTGTTATACGATATACAGTATGTAAAAAAAGGTTAACCTCGTGAAAAGATCAGGTTAAAAAAATTTATTTTCGTCTTCCTGATAAAGATTTATGAATTAAGTAAATTGAGAATTTGCTTTAGATTTATTTGACCTGCACTTTTTTGTGATCATATTAATACTACTTTAATGCATCCTCATGCCATTATCATACAAAAAATTACCCAACAAAAAATCGTGAACAAGTATTCCACTCATTTACAACAGCTGATACATCCAATTTGGCATATTTTTAAAACTTGAGGCAAGATTTTTCATGGTTTTATAATTTGGTTAGAATCTTGTATAAAACAACTATCAGCATACGTATTTTATGACATATCCATAATGGCAATGCTGTTAAAGAAATAACTTTTAAAGACTCGTACGCACTGGAGGAAACATCCAGAAAACACGAAACGCCAACATAATTTTGAAAACATGTTTTGAACAAATGTTTGCACACCAGGTTGGCGTTCAGCAGTTTCATGAAACTTTTGGCGAAAAATGGCCGTTTTCAGGAAACATGTTAAGTGTTTTCTGGCAATCGCTCAAGAGGCGGTCCCGGACAAAAGGAAAAAATGTTTCGTGATGTTTCCTGGTCAAGGCGCTCCTACCAATGCCTGTACACGATGATGTATTTTGTTGCATCACGTATGTAGCTGCAAACGACATTTTGCTATAGAAAGCACGTTGTGAAATGGGCAACATAATCGTATACAGTCCTTGGTAGGAGCGCTATGACCAGCCAATAAATATCATGCTTCCCCTTGTTGCACGGAATGGATATTTCGATGAATACATTGTATTTTTGCATATTTGTTACCTCTGAAATTGTGTTGTAAAAACACTTTTCGGCCAAACATGTTGGAAATTTGTGTAGCGTGTATGTGTTTCTTGTTGCGTGTTGTGCGTTTCTTTTGGTGCGTATCCACCATAAGAAACCTATTTAACAACCATACAAGAAACCATGAAAGGTTACTAATATAAGGTTGCAAATAATGTCAACCTAAATTATATCACATTGATAGCTTAAAATACTATTAACTTACTAAAAAAATACAATGCATTTCTTTAAGAATTTTTAAAGAGAACTTGCTTACAAATGCAGCTTTTATAAATAATGCAAAGATTAAAAAATGTGCTTTCACGTTCAGCATCAACAGCAGGGATTTCTTGCTTCTTTTTTCTCCATTATTCACTTAATATCTGTTTTTGACATATTTTAAATATTCAATAGAAAGCCGCAAAGATCTTGATAGACTCGGGGCATTTTGCCTCGCATTTAGACAAGAAATCAATGAATTCATTTCGCAGTTTCGAAAAAATTGGACAGACTGCGACAGGTGCAGGATGTATGAAATGTTTACATTAACTTGGTTAGACCAAAGCCATGTTTGTGCAGCAAAAATAAATATCCTCGATAAAAACAGAAATAAATCTGCTTAGTATTTATTTGAGCAAAAGATTTACTTTTAGGATAAATTTAAATTCTCTGAAGATGATAGCAATTCCATAATAACACCACAACCAGCATGATGTCCAAGATTGAATTTGTTTACACAAAGTAAATAGAATTTATACAATTTTTCAAAGACATTATGAGCAAACTGAAATTTGTAATCGTTTAAATGGCATTTTCATAAGTTGTTTGCTTACAACTGAACAATATGAAAGGCATACAATTATTTACATTAGTTTTTCGATATTTATTATAGAAAGTAAGTTAAAGTATTAGTTTATTTCTGTCTTAGCGAATCTTTTATTGGGTAAATGTATTTTTTGATTTATTTTGGGTATCTGATTTGATAAACAGTATATATTTCACTGTTCAACACTGGCGGTTGTATTTATATACAGATTTTTTTTAATTATTAAAAAATTACGAAACTTGTGAAAAAATGTATAGGGATATTGGTCAATTTTTTGTATATTTTTGCATATATAAAAATTCTGAATAAAAACAGCAGATGTTGCATGAATATTAAGAATTATTGATGACTTGCAGTGTTATTATAAATTCTACGAGCAAAAGATATTCTTCCGGAGTTAGCTTTTTAATGTATTTTTTTTTGCCAAGTTTTATACAGTTATATACAGTTCACAACGTGATTTTTGTTTCACTTTTTCTTAGTAAGCGTGGGTGGTCATAGTAAGAGCACAAAATGGTCTTTGGTCACCGATCTCAGATAAAAGAAATCTTATCTATTCCGTTTCAATATATTTTTTACTTAAGATCCAATTACTCAGTATATGAAAGTATCCATTCATCGTTTTTGTAACCGAATCCTCCATTTGAACTTCACGCTATTTCTTTACTAAAGCTCCATTTACCGAAATCGTCAAATTAAGGGTAATGGCCTATATTCTGACACTTACTCCAGGGGGCGTCCCGATCCTTCTGTTGGAAAAATTCATGGAGAAAGCCATATCAGATTTAACAAATCCAAAATTGAGATTTAACCCTCAAAAAATGAATTTTCAATATTTATCTCCTTCACAAAAATATTAAATAATTTTATCCAAAAATGCTCAAAAAAGTCCTCCTGAATCTGAATGAGTAGTTATCCTTTGAGATGAGTGCTCATATAAGAATATCAAAAGCAGACTATTTGTTAAACAAAATGCATTAAAGATGGCGCTGGAAATTTAATTGGGAAAACGTTTGCTATAGATAGTAGAAGTCCAGATTAAGGCGCCATTTTGTCTTGCAGATATCGCCATTGTGCTATATTACCATATAGTTTTCACATTACTGAAACTACTATCCATCTTATGCTTCCTGATTGGTTTAAACATTATGCAGATCTCATTTTAGATTTGTATATCTTTTACACAAAAAATGCTTTTTCCTAGTACGTGTAGTTTAGGCCCTAGAATATCGAGTACTGGGTTGTATTGGATACCCTAAAGTTTGGCCTTAATTAAGGTCATGTCCGACACTCCCTTTAGGTTTCATATTTATCTGACGACATTGCTATGTGCTTACACACTATTGTAGCTGTATGTACATATGTAGGAAGAAAATTGTGAAAACTTATCTTGTTTATTTTTCTGTCATAAGATCAGAAGTCACTAAAACAAAGATTTGGCTAATGCCTTTCAAGGAAATGCAGTGACGACATCCTGCTTGCCAATTCATAAAAATGTAATACGAATCAGACCTAACAATGTATTAAAATAATACAAAGCCATATTAAATTTCACTGAGGTATGAAAACATGAATGCTTTCCAAAATATGAACTTTCCAGCGCCATCTATGATGCATTTTGCACAACCAGGCTTTCCTAAAACAAAGTTGCTTCCAACATGGATTTTGCAAAGAAGTCCGCTCGCAATGGAGACCTTAATTTGAGCCTAGATAATTGCGGTAATTAATAGGATAATTAAGTTGCAATTACGGTCATTGGCTGCAAATGCACGAGATTCTTGTAGAAGTACTACTCGTATTGTTATCAGACAAAAAGCTAGTGAGAAAAGGGGGAACACGTTTCCTGGTGTCATCGCCATTGCTTTTATGCGGGGGGTCAAAGGCCCTCCATAAGGTCACTCGAGGGGTCATCATAACAGTGCACATACGCCCACTATACGGTTCATGCATAAGCGGTTTTTATATATTTTTCATTCAATAGATTCACTGTCAAGTCCTATAAAAACATTAAGCGAAAAGAAGGCTAAGAATACAAGGCATTTTGTAGATTGGTTTTCCCCCCAATTTTATAGGCATTTGTTTTTAAAAGCAATGGAATTTTTAGATTAAAAACTAGAGAATTTGGTAGATATGCTTGTGTTTTCGGTGTTATAGATTAGTAAACCTTGAAACAATTTGTCTTGCAAACATGTATAAGCCTATTTCGTAGAATTTATAAATAAAATAGACAAGTTTTCTAACTGAAAAAAGAAAACATGCTCGTTCATAGTGCTACCGCAATTGAATTGTTCATGGCCTCATTTACATTTCAATACGATTAATCTATTTAATCTAGCATAAATCTCTAGCGCTTGCATTAAATTTACACAAAAGGAATTCTTGGAATCTCTTCTTGCATTTTGTATAAACTTACTATCATGAAATACGACTGTTTTATTACGTATCAATAACAAAAGCACGGAAAAATAATATAAATTATGGATGTTTGATCTAACCATAAAACCATAAAATCTGTAAATCGCAACTTAAGCCAACATTTAAAACAAAACAGGTGTTGCACCTGTCAAAATACTGTAAAAAGGCCAGATGTTTTTCTATAAACATCAAAAGTCGTAGAAATTGTTTTAAATAAAACAATAGGAAAACAGGAATTCAAGGATCAATGGAGTTCAACAAAACTTCCTGTACAAAGCATTCCATTGGAATGTGTCTCACTTGCAAAAGTATACAACATACAGTATATATTACAGCTATATGATGGCAAATATCCTTTTTCCTAGATTGCCCCTCTTCAAAATGGCCATCTGTGAAACCGAAAAATGTGAAGGGTCACATCTAGGAATCTCATCTACCATGGCAGAAATGCTTTTACCATATACGTCAAGTGACCAATGAACTTTCCCCTCCTTCCTAAATTTCCGAAAAAAAAAAGAAAAAAAAAAGGCCCGCCCTAGACTGACGATGACCCCCTGCCATTTACCACGTGCGTAAACTGACCCTATTTCTGGACGTTAATTTATTGAATCAGTTTAACCCTCACAAAGCCATTACACTTTGTTTAAATGATTACTTTTTCAGACATAGAAACATTTCCTTTTACAAAAAACAAACTGTCAGGACAGAAAAACATTTCGAACCACATCATGGAACATGAAATATGGCCCTATTAAGCGGCTGGTCCCAAGGCTATATCCTTAAGGGATATATGCCTATTATTCGGTTTAATACCCAGTGTATGAGGAAAGCATATTGCATCAAAATTTTGGAATTAACTGCCAACGTAGACCGTGAGTTTCGGATAATGGGACCACTGGGTATTAGGGTCAGCCTCTCTCTCTAATGATGGGCAAATTAGCTAAAACTGAATAACATACATAAACCCTTAAGCTATGGTTAATAGGACCAGACGCGTTACAGGACCACATTCCATGTTACCCAATGTGGTCCCATTATCATCACATTGGTAAAAAAACATAGACAAACTAACAAAACTGACTGCTCTGACAAAGTATCAACCAGCGCCCTCTGCAGTTGCTATCCAAACACAGGAACTGTCAAATTGTTATTATTATATCGTTACCAAAATTTAATGTGAATGAAGGAAAAAACTTGTTTGATGTATTTTCTAACAACGGTTGACTGCTAAAAATGCCTATCATCTGGTCTATCTGAAATTCTCGGATGTCATGCTGTAAAAAAAAACTGGTTGCAAAATACGAAACTGCTGCCTGTTAAGCCTACCGAACACTATCAAAATAAACATTAAAAACCTGCTGATGATAAACATAGCACATTCCTAGTGCTAATATATATTAACATTGGGACATAGCAGGGACACATTGTATTCAGATGACGTGGCCCACACACGAGACTTAATCAAACGTATTTTGAGATTACAAATTTGCCTAACTCTGAGGATAAAATTAGCGCTGGAAATATGGTGCACAGATGATCAGATCAAAATCTGAACAAATAAGGTGAGATCTTTTTATAAATATAAACTATATAGTATGCATCCTATTGCAAGAAGTTTAAAAAACTGGTAATTTTGGTAGTTTATAAAAATGACTATTAAAAAAGAAAATTACATAAATGTAAGATATATAATGACGTGAACAATAGCAGAAAACATTTACTCCTTTTAAATCCGTCCTAATTCAAAACCAAGACTGATTTTCAAACTACGTTTGAACCGAAAAAAATAATCAAATAATTTAATTGACATCAATTTCCTCGTCCGAGAAATTCAGTCATGCGTTGTGAAGATAAAAAAAACTTAACTGTTCCGTGATTATTAATGCTGCAATCAAAGGCTAAAACCTAGTTTAAAAGGTCGAAGCTTTAAATTTTGTTAAAACATTTTCCCCCAACATTTCTTATTTTTATAATAAGGTTGTTTTGAAAACTTCTGTTAACAAGTTATCTAATTTAAGCCTGAAAGTTATAAGAAGCTTTTTTTTAAATTAAAGTTTTTTTTCTCTCAAATAATACACATATTGAAGAAAGAAAAAAGTGATGGGTGGTCCTTATAGGCTAAATTCAAATATATCGAGCCGCAGTTTTAACGGCAAATAAATGCTTTTTCTAGTCACAATACGCTCGATTTCAAAGGTATATAAGGTCTCCAGTTGCGCCATCCAATTTCCTGGGTTTTTTTGGTTTTTTTTCGACAATCGTTTTGAAAGACCAAATGCAAGATTCATTTTCTATACCTCTTATCAAATTGATATATTTCATGAAAAGTTTCATGGAAGGTTATGCTCAACTTTAGCTTATTCTGACAAAAATAAGTGTAACGATATGGAAATGTCAGTAACAGGAATAAGGTCAGTTGAAAAAGTAATGTACATACGGTCGACGACTTCAACAATTCGTCTTAAATATCAGCATTTCCAATAACTTTAATGATACGGATTTTTTAAATATTTGGTTTCGTACGATTGTTTACTTGGCAAAAGTAAATATTGAAATATGCATGTAGATAAAATTTATGGAATGATATGGATAGCATTACGAATATGGAAAGTAACTTTTTTTAATAGAGATTCCATACGTTATTTCATGTATTCCAAATATTGTGTACGACCGGAAAATTAAATTGCGAAAAAAAAAAAAAAAAAAAAAAGTCATCTAATGAAATTTCTCAAAATTGTTTAAAAACTAGAAAATTTAGAAAAGCGGCTTTAACATAATCATAAAAATACCTGACAACCAAAGCTTCGTTTAGTAGTTATGTCTTAAGAAATGTAAATACATATTTGTATGATATGAATTGCTCTAACAGTCATACGATGAAGATAAAACAAACATTTCATTTCTTTTCTGGCGAACTTTCTCATAATTGAAGAAATGTTTTCATCAACATCTAAATTTAAGTTTCCCATTTGCCTATAGCAACAATTTAAAAAAAAAATTATTTTATTAACTACCAAAACCGTTTTGCTTAAATAAAGAATTTCTAAGAACCTCCAAAAATAGTCAATTTTGTTACGAATTTATGTAAGAATATAAAAGTTATTGCATAATTTGTTTAAAAAAACCTACAAAATTTTGCTTATATGCTAACAAGACAACAAAATTGCGTCGTAATTTAAGAGTTAAAAAATAGCGTCTGATTTAATGTCCTTATTTTAAAAAACGTCAAATAATGTATTGTGGCGTCAGTAGAAAACACTGGTATACAAACGACTTCATTCAGTTATGTTGTGCAGCACTAGACATGCCATTAAGACAAGATGTTTCACCAAAATGGCGTCATATGGGCATTTGGGAACATTGCTACCTGGGTACTAAGAATAACAGGGAGAATCATCATTTTTAGCAAAACATACTCGTACATGAAATTTAGAACTTGTAGACGTGTAACTGTCCAAGTTTGGATATTCTGCTTGTTGTATGTACAGGTCGTGTACCATATCAGATATTATTACTCTTGCATTTCCTGTATAAATCAAAGACTTCTCAGTTTACATTATGACTTGTTCCGTGTGGGCAGCAATAGAAGTTCAACATAACATCGATTCAGTCAGTGAATCACCATGCAGTTTCACCATTAAAAACACTGACGTAATTTCAAGAACGTTACAGAAATTTCCCTCTCCGAAAAAACCTTCACCTTTGTGAAAATGGCATTCGGCCGGTTTTTATAAGGGGGTCGCCAATTTCACCGGTTTTCTTTTTTGTTAGTACAACTTGGACGGTAAGCTTACTTCCCCCTTCGTCCGTCCCGTTGTTTAGTAAAGGGGGCCAATGCGAAAGCTGTGCCCCCATTTCTCCTTATTTCGGACGTCCCACATTCCTGTTTACCACACCAGAGGGTAGTACAGCTTAAAGTTGAACCTACTTTTCGCCTCTTTACCATCTTACTCTCAGTTTGTTATCCACAAGCGTCAGGGAAGGACAAAACCGCGACAACTACTTTTAAAAGCTTGTATTTCGTTGCTACTCAAACCGCATTTAAAACACGTGTTTTCGCGAGTTTTCGGCCAGATTATCTCCAGATTAGACAATGGATTAATGTGATATCTTATATTGCTGTTTTAAGTTAACGTCGTTCGTGAAAATGGTGAGTTTTCGATTATATTTATAATTATTTGTTACTCTGAAAGCTTCAGGAACTTTGTTGCAGAATGGAAATAATAGGGATAATCCCTGTACCCACATCTTTCTATAGCTCAAAACTTGGGAATGTTTTTGTCCCCTTAAAAGCATAAACTTTTACTTTGAAATTCAAATTACTTTTATATTTCCTCGTATAAATAAAAACTTTAAAAAATAATTTTTTAAAAATAGAACTGAGGCACGTGCAATGGAACATGAAAATTTAAAAATTAGAACTGACGCACATGCAATGGAACATCGACGCGTTCCATTTTTACTTTCATACTTACTTTCTTATAAATTAACAAGGAAATGTATCTCAAATATATACTGAATATATTGTGTTAAACAATAAGCGAGGATATGTAAGGATATATAAGATAAGAAAAACTTACAAAATGTTTTAAGTTACATTGAAAAAGATCCTCAGTAAGTATAAAAGTGTTATTAATATGATATGATGATCGAGTAAAGTTTTAAGTTTCCCCCATTTTTAGTTATTCACTAGAGGTTCACTATCCTCTAAAATTTCCTTTTTATGTTTTACCAAAACAATTTATTTTTTACGAAATGTGATAAACTTAATCAAGATTACTAACAAAACACTATTTTGAAACAATGTTGTTGAGTCAAACACAATCTCGTACCGACTGTTTCACAAACAAAATCTTTAATGTATTCGAGGTTGTTTAAAAAATCTTGAATCAACCACAAAAATTCGACAACGGAGACCAGATTCTCGAATCTGCTGTTTCACAGGCAGAATCTTAAACCTCCTTGTTAAGGTCAAAATGGCACGCCATAAGAACCTTGAACAACAGAGATATGGGCAGTTTTAAGGACAGAATCTTGAATTTATTGTATTAACGTTTTTGCAGATTTCACATACAGAATCTTTAATCAACTTTCTACAGATAGAAACTGGAATTCAATCTCCCAGACAGAATTTCGAAAAAGTTGACTTAAAAACAAGATTTCAGTTCAACGACCATGTTTTCTAAGGAAAATTTTGAACTACGGTTTGAAAAACGAATTCCTCAAATGGTTGATACAGAATCCCCGATACATTCTTACACAGACATTCATTTGAATTTTGACAGTCAGTAAAATATAATGATTTTTAGCAGGGTTTCAAATTTCACAAAATACCATGTAGTCTAGGATGGATTTCGAGAAGTGTTTCAAAATTCGAAAAAACCCAACATGCCATTTTTTTTAGGGAAACAAGAACCCGCCCCACTGAAATTTTGCACTAAAAATGCCGAAAATTCTCAAGAGGCCATCCAAGTCCTTTAAAATATCTTTCACGGAATTTATTGCTCAGTATTATCCCTCTGAAGTGCCCTTTCCCTCGACTCCTCAATTCCTCAGGGTAGTTTTCGCCATTTTCTTTTATCTGTGATTTAAAATTATCGTTCAATGAATCATGCTGCAGACCCTACTGCTTGTCACGGGGAAATATTTCACTGTACAAATGTTGCAAAATTTGACAAAAATAGGGTTAATGTTACGAATTGATCACCGTGTTTCAATGGCCCATTTTCCTGCTTTTATGTAATTTTTGTCTAGACCTGTTTTATTTTTCTCTTTCTCCAAATCGTAAATTCGAATAGTACAGTATTGAATAAAGATAAACACCACGACAATCCAGTAATTCAGTTATGAGCGAAATAATATCTCCAGCAATTGTGAAAATAATAATATGGTAAAAATAAGCTATCAATGTAACAGCAATAAAATCTGTTATATCTCTATAACAACCACGTGTTAAGTGTATTTCGGTAATGTGATTTATAACAATTAGCCGTAATAGAAACGCCATCCTACTGATATTATTTCGTAATATAACAACTGCATCAGCAAAATATAATTTCTATGATTGGATACACCAATAATTACGTGTATTGCTGCAAGACGAATTTTTGCAGAAATAAATATCAAACAATGTTTAAAAATTAACAAAACTAAACTTTGACAAAAAATAGGGTTAGTGTTACGATTTGATCACCGTGTTTGTCTTCTTGTAGTGTTATAATTGAATTAGTTTTCATAGATTCAACTACATCTAAATTAAAGACCTCCAGAAGATAAATACAGGAACATTTCTGAAATATACAATTTTATAAAAATGCGAGTTAATTGTACTGGTAAAGTACTCTTACATTCCGGATAATGGGTCCACAAAGCCAGACGAACATGAAATTTCGTCCTATTATGCAACTGGTTTTATTAGCCATAGTTTAAAGTGTTTATGCATATTACTTGCTTCTGCACATTGAGTCCATACTGTATGTTATTTAAGGGTAACTATAGATACCATATTTCTACTTAATAAAAATAGCTTTTCGTACATTTTCGTGCTATCTGAGTCTCAATCCAGATCTTGTCTTGTTAAATTGATACGAATAAGGATCAAGGTTGGTTGAAGAGCAACATGCATTTCATATTCAAAACAGGTTCTTCCAGAGACGCCTTCAACCACCTTGAAGTGATCTGGCAGACTGGCACTGACCTCTTGGTGTCTGCAGCAAAATTAAAATGTTGGCACACAGCCGAATTTAGACGAAAAGAGGACATCCTGTATTCACAGTTAGAACCAACTAATGGCCGCCATCTTGGCGAACCAAACAGTACTCTGTCAGGTGTCGATTTTCCTGCCTAAAACTTTCACTACGGGAGTATTCTAGTATGTGGTATATCATCAAACGTTTTAACTTGTTGATTCCAACAAAGTTGACCTTGGCTTAAAAAATTGTAATAAATCAATCTTTACACAATTGCCATTATGCATAACCACGCATATGCTTTTGTGAACTTTTTAAGGTAAAACAGAAATCTTATGCAATTGTAATCACATTTCGTTTAAAGTTTCTTTTAGAAATGTTTTTATTTGTTTATGGAGTTTTATTAGTGTAATAACTCTTTTTTTCATATATCTAAAATGCGAATAATGTTATAGCTTTGTGTATGACAAAATAAAGTACGAACTGAACAAGGAAATCTTCGTGCAATATACGAGATATAATAAAAAGTATAATTATATATAATTATAACTATAATAACAAATAGTGAATTTGAAAATCATGAGATACTTTATTCAACGTATCATTTTCTTTATAGATGGCGCAGTAGTCTACACCCAAACATAAAAGCAGGGAGATTATGACATCTGGCCGCCCCTAATGGAAATCCTAAACAACACTCTCGGGCTTTGATTATTTTCATAAATTTAGCGGAAAAACAATGAGGGTCCGTTTAGGTGTTAACCCCCATTTGTTGTTTTTACCAGGGTGTTGCGGCCAGTGTCAATCAAAGCCAGGTGAATCATTCTAAAATGGGCGGCAACATGGTATGGATCAACAGATGGTTCCGTAAACGAACCCCTAGCGGCCATTTTACCATTATTACTTTATTATTTAAAACTAGCCTCCCGCATGGGGCCGCACCCAGGAACAACTTGTTATCGTCAAAGGACACCTTTCGAGACCCCCTTTTGCAATTTCAGCTTTATTCAGTTCACGTAATAGGGGAACTCACGTCGTATAGCGGTACTTTTTTTCACTTATATGTCGTACCTGTAAAGGTGCTCTCAATACGTGCCACTAGGGGCCATGTTGAGCATCTTTTAGAAACGTTACCTTAATTGAATAGAATGCATTTTTTTTTAAAGATAAATACCGGTCTACATGCATGTAGTACTATATTATTGGTTACCCTGCGGCTTACAGAAGGCGTTAGTTTCGGTATAATGAACTTCAGTGAGCCTGGATAGATTCCCATTATTCGAGTAAAAACAGAGTGTAGTCTCATAACTGAGACACTAAAACACAATATTACAGATTTAATTATTTTTTTCAGCAATTACATAAACCTGTAATGTTTGAGATATAATATAGGATATATGTAATGAGTGGATATACGAAGAGTGGCACCTGATTGCTCATTGGTTCTAAGTTTTTACGTTCGATTGTTCTCCGGTTTTAACTTGAACCCATAAGCTGTAGTTACAGAATCTATTTAATCCCAGTTAAAATAGATTTCAATAAAATCAATGTACAATGCAAATTTGTAGATGTGTATATGCACATGCGCAAGGAGCAGCAAATGTTTGCGGCGCACACGCACACGTAAATTTACATATAAATTCTATGAATTCTATTTTCAGCAATGATGAAATCTCGTGACTACAGCTAGTTAAAAAACCGCAGATAATGTTCAAATATTATAAAATAGGAGACAGGTTCATTTGTTAAATGGAAATTACAGTCCTGAGGTTTTAACTTGTTTCTCCTTAATGATTTTCACGTACAAGTACTTATGCAAACACATTACGCCTCGACTCAAAATCTTGAAATGGGAAAACGCAATAATTAGACACGCCCTGCAGGGTGCATATTTTTCATATTTTACGTGTTCATATTTCAGGATATATTAGGAGAACAGTAATTTCAAAAATTAATATTAATAAGTTCCATAATAGCTTTTGTAATTACAACTCTGCATTCGCTTCGAGCGATTGTGAAACTATGAAATAAGTTCCCAAAAAAAAAGAAGACGAAAAAAAAATTAGGCTTATTCAATTAATTTGCGCAATTAAGCAAACTTTGTTTTCTATGAAAAAGTTGAAGTCGTATACGAGAGCGTATTATCTTGCAAAAGATTAGCTGTGTTTTAGAAAAAACGAGTAGGCCTACCGTTTTAATCCGCATTTGATGGTGCTCATTCCGGTGTCCATTGCACTTCCGGTTGCAATGTTTCCTCGCAAAATGTCTACTTCAATCTTCCTAGAAATTCGTCACACGTACTCTGATAGACGTCCAGTCTTTCAATTCTGTTTTTTTTTCCTCCTCTTTTCCTTTTGCGCACCATTACCAATGGTCAGTTTTCATTATCCAAGGCAGGGGGTCGTAGGGATAAAAGACATCGAGGTCACGACCTTTGGTCCACAAAAAAAAAGGCAACAGGTGGATCCGAAAAATCAACACGTAGACACCTAAAATTCAAATGAAGTCAAGATTAACTATCGACCTCTACCAATGTTACATTACCATTGGATGTAAGATAATAATTAACAACCTAAAATGGTAAACCAAGGAAATCTTACTGCTGTTGACGATAAATATTCAAATTTGATCACTTATTTTTTAAAAATGTATGTAAATATACGGAAATATTTCATAACCTTGATTCAATTACGATTTTTGATTTTTGATGCACACATCGCCGAACATTCGTCGAGCCATCTCGAATCTGTATGTGATAAGCATTGTCGACGCCATTGCACGACGAATGTTCGGCGATGTGTGAAACAATCATATTCTACTATTGGCTTGTTCGTTATTTGTTGTAAAAAAAAATATACAGCTGTACGAGATTTTTTTCAAAAGTTTTTAAACTTGTACATTAACCTTGATGCAATCTTATATCATTTTATTTCAAATTGACGAAAAAGTATTTACGAAACAGATACGATTTTTGTTGAAAATCTTAATCAGCCATAAAATTTGTATACAGATGTACAGTATCTTTAAAAAACTGAAATGTTAAATATATTAGAAACACGACTTTTGATGTCAATAAACATTAAGGTCTTACTTAATTGGATTACTATTACTATGTGAACTTAATTCTAACAAAAATCTACATACATATCGCAGAACACCCCATATACAGATTTGTATCAGATTTTGTACAGTATGTGCCTGCAATGTTTTATTGTCTATATACAAAAACGTTGATACCATCATAATTACATACGGGATTATTTGGTCAACATTGTGTGTATATGGTCGTGAGAGCCAGTAAACTGCATTAGGAAACCATGGCGCCATCCTGTAGCCACCAAACACAACAGTTACGGAACATTGACTTTTTACCTGTCGCAAACCCGTTTAAATGAATTATTCCCACAAATGTCACGGGATATGCACGGGTAATAGACATAATGAGACGAAGGTAGGGTTTTCCCTGGCAAATAATGCGTTCTCAAACAGTTATTTTGGAAAACTCTGTCAGGAATTGATGATAAATGCCGACAAGTTTTGGGAGTCGAGGGAGTGACGATGAGATATTTCAAATTTAAATATACATCACGTAATAATAAATGATAGTGTGCATAGCGCCGCCATGTCACGTGTTAAAGAGGCAAACCTATGTATAGATAAAACCATTTAAAGGCACATCTGAAGAGAGCAAAAGGAGGGCTCTTTTGATCAAATTTCACAGGCAAAATCAGGGTTCGACTTCTCGCTGTCCATATAAATGAGCTTATTTCGGATGGAAATTACTCCGCATTGTGTTTGCAATTTGTTTACTTCAAACTGGGAATGCAGCGTACAAATGGAAATGATTTCTCATTAACATACGTGCTGTCTAAGTGAGAATCTCAGAGGTGTTTTCATTTTACCTTTCATGGGCTATACACCGAAATGCACGGTTTACCTTAAAAGCATATCTAAAATAAGGGTTAGTCTAAAAATTATTCAAAATTCGATCAGTGTTTATTGTTTTTCGATGCTTTTAAAGCTACCATTACATTGATTCCGGGCATGTTAAGCCATAGTGTCAACCTAGGGCACATCCTTATTCCTCACTAGACAAAAATAGTTAAATATACACTGTATGATAACATAAAACGTACAGTAAAACGTTGTGCTGAGGTACACTGGTGCACTAGTTTTTTATGTAAAACGTGTCCTTAAAATATATGATATGTGCTAGTTGGTCATTTTACATTGTGTACCTGCTCGTATATGTGGGCATATGTTTACCAAAATGTGTACTGTTCTTAATTGCTGTTGAACTTGTTGACTTTACGTTGGAACACCCTGTATGCTAACTGCCATTTCCATCTGTATTGAATGCTATAGTGCTTAAATGCCTGGCAAAAATTGCTATTGATTGCTTGGGAAGAGCAAGTTTTAAACCATTTGCAAAACGCTAGCTAATCGTTTTTTGGCATCTTTTTTGTGTGCTTAAAAAAAGCAATCAGTGACGAGAAAACTTTGGTTTTTTTTGTCATGCAGGTACAATGACAACTTAATGGACCTAAGATAACATTCATGTCGCGTGCATTTTTTTAAAGGGAAAACTTATCTTTTGTGAATGATTTTTTTAGAGTATACAGCAAAAAATAAGTCCTACATCGTATTATATTATAAAAGTCCATGAAGTACTTTTCATTGAATTCGCCATTTTTTATTGCAAAAAAAAAAAAAAAAAATTCATTCGGACCATAAAATATGCATCGTTTTATCCATTAATGACCCAAAGGACAAAAATGTATAATGGTGGGAAAAACTCCATTTGGTGCATTATTGTACCATCAAAGAGAACAAGAAGACCAAAACGAATGCGATGGAAAAGAAGAAGAGACGAGATTATATCTGAATTGTTGGAATTCCTTATTAAGTGAAGTTACATTTGTAAAAACGTGCGAGAAGATTAGTTGGTACAAAGTAGGTTTCTTTTTTTTACAAATGAAAGTCCATTAAATCTGCAGATTACAAATCTAGTTGCCGCATTAAATTTAAACAAAAGAAACCACTGTTCGGTTTTTAAAGCATACATTTTATATTACAAGTTTCAATAACGATCTCAAAAACTAATTTAGGAAACTTAACAAAATATAACTTAATACAATTCTTTCTGTATAATAGAAAATAAAATGATATTATAAAGTAGAATATCATTTTATCAAGCTTTTAAGATTTAAGTTTTCAAGTTATTTTTAATAATATAAGTTATTAAGGTTTAATTTTTTCTTGGGGTCTGATGTGTCGATTCGGATATCATTCCAGGAATGCAAGAAATTGGTTACACACACCTGTAACAGGTCGAAACTGTCAGTGCTGGTTGAAAAACATTATAATTATCCAAAAGTAATATTTGAAATAATTTATAATTATATTGCAAAACCAAAACGTAGCTATTTTATTAGTTGAAATCTTTGATTATTGGCCTTTTCTTAAGCAAAATTGGGAGGTAATCTAAAATCAGTTTTTTTTACTATGTGTAGGTTAAATCGGCAACCATCAAGAGGGAATTGAGGCTATACATTGCGAAGGGGAGACATAATAGATTTTTAATATGACCCAAGAGTGATTTATAAGGGGTATGATAACATCTTAAACACATGGGAGAAACATAAATCGATGAAAAACGAGTGCGTGCATTGCAAATCTTTATATCAACCGTATGTAACTGAAACTTACTGAACTAAAGCTGTTTCCAAAAAAAAGTTAAGGACCAAAATTACTGTATAAAAGACAAGCAGTTTATTTAAAAAACGACTTTTCTAATATTCAGTTATCAGAATTAGTATTTTATCCTGGTTTTTGAAAACTCTGGAAATGTCATGGAAAATTGACATTAAAAATGTAGTTCTTAAATAAAATCATAAAATGCATAAAGAAAATGTAAATAGTGCTAAATTTTTTAGATTGTTTGCAAAAACGGGAATAACTTAGTTAAAGATAATTTAACAACAAAAATGTGTTGAACAAAGGAATGTTATTGAAAAAAGTACCTTAAAAGTTGGAAAGTTGGAAAAAGTTTGCCAATGTTTTAATAATTCATAATAACTTTAAATAAATAAATATTATAGGCAGAAGAATAAAACAAAAATGGGGGAAAATTTAAACAATGAATAGATTGGATAACATTAGAAACAGTTTTTTAAATATTCAAACATTTTAATCAAAATGCCACATTATCTTGATTTCCTAATATGCATCGTCAAATTACGTAAAAACTTTTCTAACACAAACTAAGTTTTGTGAAGGGAATCATAAATTAATGAATGTTCTTTATTAGCTACGGAAGCTTTTTTTTATAATAAAAACATTAAATGTAACGATTGGCACAGTTGCAGTTTGATGTGGTAAGCCAGAAATGACATTATGATGTAATGGGAAAAATAAAGATAATCAGTACCATTGAAACTTGCTTGATTTATGAAATCATGAAAGGTTAATAAGGTACGATATATATGGAAAAAAAAAAAAATCTAGAGCAAAAGATAGGGTTGGAAACATTCGTATTGATCATAGTAGGTAATGAATAGAGCAGACATACGCTTTCATACGTGGAAGAATTATGATGTAATCTTTTTAGATTATTATACGTTTCTCTTTTTATCAAAAGAGGAAAAAATAAGACGTCAGAAAACGATAAAAACATTACTTTGGTTTGGGAAAAAAATTAGCATTCATATACGAAAGCATGCTCCACATAAGGGACAACTTACTGGCAAAAAGGAGTAATTCAAGTGATTTATTGATGAATTTCCGAATATATAGACTGAAATCAAGTGTTTTATGTCTGGATTTAATTAGATTTGGCATAAAGTAGTCTACATTATGTATTTTTAAAGGAAATACTAAAGTGCCCACGAGTTAGTCTTGTTGTAATAAAAGTACATGCGAATTTTATTTCATGTTTCACAGAATCCTTAAGTTAAAGTACAAACCTGTTTAATATAAAATGCATAAAGCGGCAAAAATTAATAAAAATGTTATTACATACATGAATTTTTTTTAAATTAATTGTACATTCAATTCAATTCAACTCAGTACCCTACAGTCAGCAAATAAATGCCATGTGGTAGGGGGGTCGTACCCATTTT